>FJOG01000010.1:1600665-1629406 GCA_900073065.1 Phialocephala subalpina
AAAATAAAATATTAATATTTTAAATTTAAATTTATAAATATTATAAATTAATATTTTAAAATTTAATTTTTATTTAATGAAATTCCTTAAAAATATTAAAATAAATATATATTTTTCATATTTTATATTTATTAATTAATTATTAATTATTTATTAATATAAATCTTGGAAAAAAGAAAAAATTCGAAAATATTTAAAAAAAAATAAAATTAAAAAAAGAATAATCGATTTTCCCAAATTTTGATAAAAATATTAAATATAATTCTTTGATTAATTTATTAAGGATTTTTCTTTTTACGTAATATAAAAAAGAATAATTACCAAGGAATATTAAAATTTCTTTTTATTTATATTCTAAGAATTAATATAAACTTTTATATAAATTATTTTATATTTATAAATAAATTGAAATTTAATTAAAAGTTTTTATTTTTCAAATTTCAAATTAAATTATTAATTTGTTATTATATTATTAATTAATAAATAATCGCGCGTTATAAATCGTAATTATAAAATATTTTAAGTATATTTTTATTTAAAATATTAAAACTATTAATAAACGTTAAAATATTAAAATTATTAAATATTAGAATATTAAAATTTTATTATTTAAAATATTAAAAATTTTATTAAAATTTTATTTTCTTTATAATTTTATAATTACGTAATTATATAGTTTTTAAAAAGGTTTTTAAAAAGGGTTCTTTTAATAAAATCAAAGATTTTATAGCCTTTTATAAAAGCGTTTTTATAAAATTTATAAAATAATATATATATTAAAAAAAATTTATTTATTAATTTATTTATCGAATTAATTAAAGTAAGTGATTTTTTTTCTTTCGAAATAAAAAAAGTATATTATATATTTTTATTCTTTTTATCGAATATAATTCTTATAATAATAAATATTTTTAAGTTCACTAGCTCATGGAAATAACGCCGCCTTTGCTTAGGCTCGGCTCAAGCCCGGCTCAACTTCCGCTTGGAGTATGCTCGACCTCTTTACGCGACGTGGCGTAGCCCAGGGCAATGTCACTACAAATTATCAACTTTCAACGAGGGGGCGGAAGAGACCCCTCCTCAAGCTAGGGTGTTATGCAAAGGGTTGTAGCGCTGAAAGCACAGCCACCACAGCGTGAAGCCACTTCAACGTCCGCCAATAACCTTTGTATTGCGACCTCCTCCCCAAAAGTGTGGGTGGTGTTGGAAGCATAAAGGGTGCTTAATGCGGTGACGTGTTTTCAGGCGAGGCTCTGAGCTGATCCTGTTAACCTACCTGCCTACGTGATAAACGGTATCTGCACCGTTGCTTTCAATTCCTCAGTTCCTTGTTTTCTTCCTCTTCCAAATACTACGAGTAGTGAGGCATAATGCCTTTTTTACTAGCACCAAAAGTAAATACTCGCACGTCGAAATTGCTTCTCAAGCGACCTCAATTGAGTTGATCCCCACGTCTCTCGATGGAAATACCCTCAGATTCCGACCGATAGGGAAGCCACAAGCAAAACCTACCCTGGATATACTTGACCTCTGTACTGTCCTCGGCTCGTTTGCATGTCTGGCCGCTTCTATCTGCGTTGTCACGCCCCACCTGGCCTTTTCCTGGCGGCTAGGTTTTAATGGCCAGATTATTATCATTGGGTTCTTGCTGAGCATAATGAACTTAGCATTGAAGACGATTCAGCCGCGGCTATTCCTGATCATAGAGTATAGATGGGGCGACTCCCGTTTGCAAAACTACGATGCGATATTAAGAAATGCAATATCACTCTCAAAGACCGGCGTGTTTTGGAGATTGATTCTGTTCTTCTTCACCTTTCTACCACTTGCCTTGAGTATTGGGTACAAGAGGTTTACCGGAGGACACGGCAGTGCAGTGATCAACCCAAACATCCCCAGCTCTCTGCGGCGTTACGGGATTACACCACCCCCTCTTGGAGACTACGATGCCATGAACAACTCTGTCTACTACATGATCAATTCGAATGTGCCTTTTATGGCAGCGTCCGCCAATGACACGATCCTATCACCGACCCAAGCCACAGCGTACGGCTACAATACATTGCTACTCGACAACGAATCTGCCGCCTTGCTTGACCTACCTCTACCAGACTATATGTCCTCGATTCAAGCCAGCCTGAAGTGAAATGACACTTGGAGAATAAGTGCTACCGTCAATACTACGGTCACCAGATACAACACCTCTTTCGACAGTTTCAGAGACAACCAAAGCTTCTGGCAAGAAACTTTCGGCACTAACTACATTACAGCATTCGAAGATTTCGTTCAGAAATTTGATATAGGATATCTGCCTGGTGTCCCAACTCAAGTCGACGGACATAGCTGCCTTCTGTGCCACTTCCGAGCCGGCGATATATTCTGGGTTGGTTCTATCACCAATCTATCGTCGCCTGATGGCGTTTCCTTCCAGTCTGCCGCTCGAATGTTTAACACGAGACGCGAGAGATGCTCAGGCGTATGGAGCATCAACAGCACTGCAATATCTTTGGTCAATGGGAGTTGCAACGGCACGCGTACTAACCAGACTATACTCTACGCCGAGACGCCTTTCCCAATAGACACCTTGTCGGTGCTTGTTCATTCTCTATTCGGCTATGCTGTGGAACGCAACACGTCCTCGTGGCTTGTTCCTGCCTTTACAACTGCGGTTGCAAGCGCTTATTGGGCTCGGTTTGCTTATATGTTGCCGGCGATTATGGCAGAGAATACGGTGCCACGGTCTGAATACAACTATCTCGCTACCGACGAACTTATCATAGCAACTACGGCGACCCTCGATGCCAGTTGGTTATTGTACCTCTTGCTTGCGATACAGCCAATATTCACTGCTTTGATGTTTATCTTAGCCGCTATCTTCTACCCCGCGCCATTTGGCAGAGGGTTTGGAATAGCAGCAGTACTATCTGGGATCAAGAAGGATAGCTTGGGCTTGCTCTCGGGCGCTGCTTTATCTGGCAAACTTGAAAGACCTGTTAGGCTTGACATATCTGTCGCCAATGATGCACAGAGTACTGGAAACACTTCACAAATGGGGCACATACAGTACAGCATCGATGGGGTATCTGCAAGGGGGAAAGGTTTAAGAAAAGGCAAAGTCTATTCGTGAACTGCAATCCGGTCTAAGATCCACTATAAGGAAAGAATTTTGCTAGTCTCGTTTCCCCAGCCCACTGTATCCGCGAAATCATAAGTAGCGGTCGCGGTATTTCCAACTTAGAGAGCCAAGTTGGTGCCGATGAACTAGTTGTCGATTTAGTCGATCAGAAGAGACTGGTTTAGCTCGGTGGGATCGATGTGGTGCGTAGAAACCAAGTGATGTGTAGAAACTAAGTGTGCCTGTTGTGTGCAAAAACCAAGAAGTGTGTAAACACCAAGTGGTGCGCAGAAACCAATTGGTGTGTAGACACCAAATGTGCCAGTCAAGGCTTAAGCGAGTCTAGTAACGTAACGATGTGACTCATTAAGGCTAGCGTTAGGATGTTCCCAAAGAGTTCTAAATATAGAATAGCGGGGCTATTACGCGATGTTGGCTCTATCTTCCGGCAAAAGCGACAGATCTAGCTGCAGCTTTTGGGCTTGATCAGCTGGCAACGAGCAGCGGGCTGTTGTTATTTCATTCAGCTCTCAGCGACGAGTTCAATCCGAAGCCGATCCGAAGCCCGCGCTAGCACTGGGAATGCCTCTTACCGTTACCACGCCTCCCGATCTCGGCCTATCTGGCAGGGCTGTACAGGCTTTGGACTCTCAATGGCTCGTGCTTCTCGTGGGCACTCCCGTACGTACAGACTAAATGCTTTCGATAAATCTTTCTCAGATCGACATGTGGAACGCACTCGGACGCCCACTAATGCGGACTAGCAACGCAGTGCGGAAAGACACACGCATGCTAGCCCCCAACGGAATTGATTGCATATCAGCTGTAACTCATCTCAAGAAAGGCGCTGGCTGGTGGTGGCATGGAAGCGGCCAATTGGAAGAATACGCAAATGCTCAGAGCGAGAGTGTAGAACGGAAGCATCTATTGTGAGACGGACCACACAGGTCACGTGGAGCTACCCCTGCCGCACTCGAAGTGGGCCTATCAAACAAGCAAAGTTCGCAAAACTGGAGTACAAATATTTGATGGGAAGGTGTTATTATTGTAAAACTAAAGCTGTGGATATAGGCTTAAAGAACAATCGCCGAGGAGATCACATGACTAACCCCCTTAACAATTCCACCACTTCAGAACATATGAACCTTAACTCCACTCAAAAACATAGCCGGCAGTAAATCCTTATTCTGATTCAGATTCATGATCGCAACTCGCAATTCCTTCGGTACCTTCTGAAGTATGGTGTCGTTCAGCATCTCATCTAGTCTCTCCCCAGCCCTATCGGAAACACTCTGCACGATGCCCGCGCCTGTCTGCACAATCCCCACGCTGATGTTGGTCCCTCTTTTGGCGATGAAGTCAAGCAGCTTTTGCTTAGGGTCTGAAGGAGCTTCGCTCTCTGAATCGTCGTCGCCCTCGGCTTTACTCTGTCCGCCCTTCTCAGGGCTGGTCACTTCGTCTGCATATTTTCGTGCATCCTTCCCTTGGAGCAGCACATCCACAACTAGACACAGCTCTGCCTTTTTGTTGTTCATGTAAGTGTTCCAAACATCCACGAGTCCAGGCTCGGGCGCCACGGTCATGAAGTCGATCTCGTCCGTGGCAATCCTTCGTCCGTAGTAAGTGTGCGTAGAGCCGAGTTCAAGCTGGCAAAGGAACCACTTTGCGCCGTCTGCGCCTGTGAATCTTGCCAGGACCCATTCGCCGACAATGAGGCTGATGTCTGTTTCTTGGATAAAGTCCAGCATGGCGGTCACCCGTCTCTGTTCTTCTGTGTCGCCAAAAACTGTGGTGGAAGTCTCACCAGCTTGGGTCGGAGTCTCTCCAGCTTGAGTGTCTCGCTTGAGGTCTTTATTCTCAGTGGTGACAGTTATTTCAGATTCTTGTCGTTTGGAACCGAATGGTAAGGAAGGGAGTCTGCTGTAGAGGCTGGTGCTCTCTTCTCCCGGAGTAGGAGGTGCCTCAGTCTGCGTTGGGCGTCCTGTTCCCTCCCTCAATTTGGCGTCAAGCAAAGCTTTCTCCACAACATCACACACGTTCAATTGCTTTTTCAGCTCACTGGCGGAGCAAGAAAAGTTGACTGTTATCGTGGAAAGTCCAGTACTAATAGTACATTCGCCAGCAATCTTCTCACTATCGTTAACGGCACTTTCGACTTGACCGCGGAGTTCGTCCGCCTTCTCCATTTTGATTATGACTCTTTGGATATCGAGGACAGCCTCAATGCCGGAGGTGGTAAGCGTGATGGGATTTGGGCAAATCATGCCATCATTGGGAGACATTTTGGCTATCGTTGACTTTTTTTGACCCGCAGGATTTGCATCCGTGTTCGTAGTTTTGAGGTCTGCGAAAAGTGGTTTGAATTCCTCCGGGACCTCATTGAGATTTCGCTTTGGCGAGAGCCAAGCAGTGATTTCGCCAAGCAAGCTCTCCGGTTCTATTTCTTCCTGCGCAGTTTGAAGTGGCGTCTGGGCAACTGGAGCAGCAATCGAACCTTCTTTCGCAGGCTTCGGCTCTTTGGCTGCGCTTTTTTTGCCATAGAGGCTTGGAAATCCTCCGACTTTGAGCTTCGGCGCGGAAAATTGTGGCATTGAGGGCATTGATAGCATTGAGGGCATCGGTGGTGCTTTGATTCCAAACCGAGAAGCAATGTTTCCAATCTGAGCGTATTTGCCTTCCGCATTCTTATTGCTTTCGTCCTCGGTCCAGGAACGTATCTTTGGCTTGTACTTTTCTGTTTCGAAACTCCGAGTCTTTTCGACATACGCTAACAATTTGCCAAGATTCTCAAGTTGAGGCTGGAGATTCGTCAAGCTTGTTGCTTCGATGAATTTGAGAATCTTCCGTATCAAGTCTGCTGGTATGTCTTTATGCGCTGGGTCTTTGATGAAATTGATTGTCCCACGAAGCAACAATGTGAGGCGCGATTCAGTATAGTGTAGAGCATCTCGTTCCATTTTAGAATCTTTCGCGCGCTCGACCTGCTTTTTGGTGTTGAGTTGGCTCTCGGTGTTGTCTTTTGGACTGAACGCAGTCAAATTCGAAGGGTACAGCGACCGACCCCTGATCGGACTTCCTAAGTCTTTCCCAGCCCAGTGGAAGATGGAAATGTCATTTGTCGTAATAAGAACCTCGTCGAGCAATCGGCAGAGTGCTTTGGTCGTACCTTCTGCGTGAAACGCGGCAAATTTTACACCGAGCACTCCCATCAATGAGTAGACTCTGTCGATGGGAACGGTGCATTCTCGATGAGATGCCAACAACAGAATATCTTGGGCGGGACGGCTAGATCTGCTGAGTCCGCGACAGCACTCTTCTGGAGGGACTTTTGTGAACTTGGAGACTTGCTCCCGATCCGCAGCAATACCTTTTTCGCAGGCTTCGACCAAGACTCTCACCACAAGCTTGATTAACAGCTTGGCTTGTGCTCTAATTGGGGCTGTCTTGAAACCAAGGTCTGTAAATAAAGACGTAAGTCTGTTCCCTTTGGCAGTCTCTTTCTCCACTTCACCCTCGATCCCGTAAGCTGCGAGAGAAATCGATTTGCGGATGTAGGCACCGGAATTGTCGTTATCCATATCCCCCGGAAAATAGACGCCAAGAAAATCGAGAATGCCAATGAGCCTGCGCAAGTTTTCTCCGCAACCTTTGTATTCGATGTAGGGTATCTATGTCACGGTCAACTTTCACGGTCTCTAAAGCAGTGAACATAAGCCGCGAGTACTTACCTTCTCTACCTTCGTGTCAGTAAGAGCATCCATCAGATTTTGAAGCTTTGCAGGATCCTGAAGAGCTGACTTTGCGTCCGGTGGCGCATCAGAGATATGCTCCTCCCGAATATGATGAGCGAGGTAAGAGCAATGATAGTAGTACGGACCCAGCCCCTCTGCACCTCGAGACAATGGTTGCCAGAGGCTATTGACATAAAATGTCATCTTGCTCAGGACAAGTTCCTGTAATGTCCATCCCCGCGTGGCCCAGTTTGGATCTTTGACATCTTTGAAGGTAGGGAAATTCGGTTCGCCGGCTTTCTTCTCCAGACGGTCCCACGTGTCAACCCATTCTGTGGATTCCTTGGTGTCGAGATGTACCAAGCAAAAGTCGGCATTGTTGTACCACTGCCCCATCATCGCCAGTGACTCGTTGAGCTCGTTTGCATCGGCTTTGTTGATACAGCAAGTGTCGTTCCACAGATAGCGGTTTCGACCCTTTCGTGGAAATAGATTCAAATCGAGGATTCTCCTAGCATCCTCGATAGAGCCTTCGATTTTATTCATAGACTTCTTTCTTTCCAAGGCGAGAAGTAAGTCCTCGACGGCCGATCTTAGTGCAGGAATCTGGTCCATAACCTCGCAGCTTTCT
This sequence comes from Phialocephala subalpina, assembly GCA_900073065.1. Classification (NCBI taxonomy): domain Eukaryota; kingdom Fungi; phylum Ascomycota; class Leotiomycetes; order Helotiales; family Mollisiaceae; genus Phialocephala; species Phialocephala subalpina. The sequence goes on from FJOG01000010.1 coordinate 1,608,143, forward strand.
TCGGCTTGATCTAGCTGTTCTTTAGCTGTCTTCTGCTTGGCTTTGGCGTCATCTAATTCATTTTCAGCATTAACCAACTCCTCTTCAGCTGGAGTCAATTTTTTGCTCGAATCTTTCTTTTCATTCACTGCAATTGGCTTTTCTGAGATAATTCCCGCGCCTTTTTTCTCGTCCTCCGGTCGCTTGGCTGACATCTTCCTCTGCTTCACCTCCTCGACTTTCTTACTATAAGTATCGCTAGCTCTCTTTTCTTCCGCAGTCGCTATTTTGAATTTGGCTAGCTTCTCAAGGAGCTCGCGTGAAGTGGATTTGATCCCAGAACGACTCAGGAGTGTGTCAATTTTCCGCACTGCTTCTTCTCTGTCCTTGGTACACTGAGCACTGAGCAACTCAATATCGGTCATTCCAGCTTTCAGATGCTTGAATTTCTTGGATTGGAATCTTCCAAACCTCGCAGCCTCCTCGTCAGACTCATCCTGAAGCATCTCGTAGACTTCTCTCTTCTTCTGACTCGCTTTTATCTTGGAGATGAATTGGTAGGTAATCTCCTGTCCTTTCCAACTGTGAGACAAAATGACATACTGTCCAGACGGCCAATCTTCCAGCATGCAGGTGTCGATGTTGAACATACGCTTGGGACTTTCGATGCCATCAGGTTTGATGGCGGATCCTTCCGGAGAGTCATCGAGATCAGTGTTTAGAGTAATGCCGTCAACGAACTTGGGGATGTAATTGGCATTGATGAACCAATTCATGGATTTTCGAACTCTCTCTTGGAGCAGGGGATCAAGAACGCCTTTGACATAGGCATCTCGAGCCGCATCGTATCCGATGCCTGCGTAGCTGGCAAGCTGCGAGATCGTTGACTTCTCAGAAGGAGTATTGGCATTAGTATTGGTATTGGTGCCCGTCACTTCGAGCATCTTCTTCCCAAGGCGCATAAGTTCATTCTGGTCGGTCCAAGACATCTTGCGCGTAGTGTTCTTTGAAGGCTGAGAAGAGTGGATTGGGGATGAAATGACGAGAAGGTTTGAACACTGGTTGAGACGGGGGGACTGCAGTGCGAAATGCGACTGCGAGAAGGCAATCAGAATTTGGACAGAAAGCTCTCTCCTCCGTCGACTATTTGCACAACTATTGAACAAGTACGGGTATAATGCTGGAGCGGATGTCAGAAACCCCTACTGCAAACTCATACTTGTCAGTCAGATTGTGACTTCTAGCTTGAACACGAGTTCCACAACATAGCTTGCTCTCCTTGGTCCTTCGCACCAACCAAAGACTTTCTCGGCCCCCCTTCTCCTCTGCATCTTTTACCAAGGGCGGTGAGGGACGCACAAGACAGCACCCAATACGCGGCCGGTTGAGAGAATGCGGGATTGTCGGTTGTTTTGGCAGTTTTTGGTACTTCTGTGATCGTGGTGCGGGACGTTCAACCACTCAGCCAAGCGATCATTGCCTAACAGCACACCGACATGCACCTCGGGGATCAGCCGCTCAGCCAGCCACATACCGAACAGCGCAACAGCTTGCCCGACTACCCCGCTATGATGCATTTACGAACAGCTCCAGCTCGAATATTATCCTTGTTCGTCTCGGAACTGTAACCTTATTCAAGCTCTTTGATTTGCTTTGAACTTCGGATCAAATTTGACGATGGTGACGGTTCCCAGCACCAAGGCATCACAACACCCCCAAGCTAGACAGAACAAAAGGTTATCGTCTTTCTCTCATGAACATGCTATGCTATTCTTCGCCTCGCTATTGATTGAATCGACATGGCATCATATCATCGAGTTCTGAAAGTCTTTGGAAGGTCGATCCAAGACAAGACGCTGCAATGCGATTGGTACGTCCATCTCAAGCTGCAATGGACCAGTCAAGCAAAGTGTATTCTGTCTTACTGAATTGTAAAAGTGATATCCATCCCTGGGAAATCCTCGTCAATGACGCCCGCTGGTCAGGGAGAATCCGACTGATCGGCTTCGTGGACGTCTTTTTCCTGATCAGTTATTCCGGAAACTCGCGTTTTCACGATGGCATCGTCATCTACAGTATGCTTTGATCCGTCTCGCCGAGGGATTTATTTCTGATCTATGAAACAGAAGACGATGCCCATATCGATGAGATCTTGAAGGGCGAAGCATTCGAGGATAGCAAGTCCAGCAAGTTGCTGTTGAAGAGCAAGAGCACCCAGCCTACAACCACGCCTGCAACAAATACGCCTGTAACAGATATATCTGAATCAAACACACCAGCAACCACATCTACTACTCACACACCAGCTCCCAAACCCGAGCAAAATAGCAAGTACACCGCCTTCTCCCGCGACACCTTTAACTACATCGTCTCCAGCATCGGACACCCCATCGGTCTGCAAACCCGCTACCAAGTTTCCTCACTCCAACGCTACACGATCTCTCTGCGCAAGCACCAAGACCCGCTCTTGAAGCGCAAATACAAGAATGCGCTGCGGCAGCACGACACGCTGGATATGATCCAGGACGCGATGAAGCTGGGCCTGGTGTCGTATGCGGAAGTGCTGGGACATGGGTTGAGTCATATTTATAGGGGGGGCTCGACGCTGGACGTTGGGAAGGGGTTTGTTGGGGGCTTGTCAGCAAGTAAGGAGAGGAGGTGGGCTGGGTTGAGTGGTGATAAGTCTTGAGGATGGGAAACGGAGACTAGAGGAAATGGTGTGCGATGGATATTGCCGTTTTCGATCCATTATGGCGACTAGCATGCTATCTAGGCACCGGATCGCAAGGGGGCGCGGGGCAATGAGATTTGGAGAAACGTCTCCCTACGCCTTCCCTGCTGGCTATCATGACAAACGCCTCATGTCTTCTGAAAATCTTCGTCTTCGATAGCTTTTTGTTTCCTTCTGCTCTTCTGGTGCTGAACCTACTCCACAATATCCAGATACTTCACATCAAAATCACCCACAAGCACCTCTTCACGATCCTCATGCCTATCCAATATATTACAAACACATCCCTGTTCCCATAACATATCATGGAGCCCGTTTCCACAAAGAAGATGCCTATCTTCATCTAGCTCGTAATTGTCATCTCGACACAACTCGTCCTCATAATCTAGAAGCAATGTTTTCCTAGCTTGGGCACGGGGTTCTCGGCATGCGTGTAAGAGAGCTGGAGCTCGAATACGAGATGTGTAGGTGGAGGTTGCTTTTTGGTATTGGATTGGCACTAGTCGTGCGTCTGGCAGAGCAAGCTTCCAGATGGTGGCACGAAGCTCCGGGGGAAGTCTTGTGAAGTCGGAGAATGTTGGTGCTGGCGTAGGTGTTGTGTTCGTTTGGGCTATCGTGGAGGATATTTCGCTCGCATCACTCGTAAGATATGACTTTGCACCACCGACAGGGCGAGGTATTGGTGCCAAAAGTAGAGGAAATAGGGTTTGGCATTCCGAGATGAATTGTAGTAGTCTCTGCAGTTCACCTGCTATAGTTCTTGAAGCGCAGAAGGAATGACTGTAAGCGTCTGGAGCAGATTGGACTGAGAAAGAACGGTAAATTTCTTTTTGTCGGAAAGCCCTAAGACTACCCCTTCGAAACATTGGACCCATTCCTGAAGCGGGAGCTTAGCGTAGACAAAAAGAGTCTTGACTGCTCAATCACATTTGGGGCCGTATTTTGCTTGCGGGCCGGTCCGCCAAGTCGAGCTGTTCGAAAGTGATAGCGAGGACGAGAATGTCCTTTCACACATCCTCCATTGTGTGTTCCATTTCCAGGTTGGTAAGATGCACAACCGATAATGTCCTCATATCTGGACACTTCTCTGGTAGAAGTAGATACTTCCACTACATAGGGCGATAGACGTTGCCTTCGTTGCCCCCTTTATCAATATAACATTGACTGATTTGAAATTGGAGAATGGCTGGGCGACCAGTTAGCATGTCTTTACCATTCTCTATGTCCATGATGTGCTCCCACACACGGTCATCGTCGTGTATCAAGGACTGGTAGCCCACGCTATAGCGACTTGATTGTGGAAATGGACAGCCCTTCCATCTTACGATGGGATCATCTTCTCCAGCCGCAAGAGGTTTGAACTCTTGTAGTTGGATGCTCTCATGCACCGGCCCGTTGCCTTTTTCATAGACAGGCCGCACCGAGCGCAAGTCTAGAAATTGTCCAAACCGGCGGTTGCAGAGATGGTGAAAGAGCAACTTCCAGGTCCTGGCGCCAACCGTGAGATCTTTGAACAGGGCCTCGAGGTCGGGGCTCGAACATATGTCTTTGTAGAGATCCTGTATCAAATCCCGAATGTATTCGTTTCTTGACTGTCTAAGGACCATAGGAGATGGTAAGATGCGAGGCCTCTTGAAATTGCTTGTCAAATAGACGGTATCTCGCAAAGGATCGACATAGCAGCCGATATTCTCGTTTGGCCCCAGCCGTATTTGATGGTACACCCTCAATCCTTCGTATCGAGATTCGCGATTGATTTGCAGGATAACTGGTATTGGGACTCGTGCTGAATACCGTCGAATAGAGTGCTCGCAGCGAAGTGGAACCAAGCGGGGATCCGGCAAGAAGAGCCAAATGAGGCAGCGAACCTCTGCTGGAAGTTCCCCAAAACGTGATAAAGGTCCAGTCTTTGTGGGGTTCTTTGTCGCGACGCCATCGTCTAGAGTCAGGAAGGGGAATATATGCTCGAGTGATGTCGAGTTGGAGGGAGATGAAGGTTCCATGGTGGCGAAGCTTTTTTTTTTTGGCGTGGTGTGATCGCCTCGAGGAGGCGAGAATATATATTCAGATCCTTATTAACATTTCGTCCGGTATTGAGATCTCGTCTAATGTTGACATTTGGTCTGGTAAATTTCCGTTCGATGGACCACCGACTGGTGATTTTGGGGCCTAACCCCATTAGTCTGTAGCGGGAGCGCGCCCCAAAAGAGGGAACTCCCGCTCGCACACTGTCCATCATAACCATAGAATCCAAAAGGTATGTGTCAAGAACTCGAAAAGGAAACGCACTCAGGTGACGAAGATGGTATGGGGGTATCTCAAATCAAAACTGGCCTAGAGGCGGACTTTTTCTACCTTTCGTATGCTCGCTAAATACCCACAGCACCCCAATGTTCCATCCCACCCAAGAAGAATGTTGATACATTCAACCATACTACCAGTACGGAGGGCGCAATCCCGCGAAATTTGATGCGATGGAATTATCGCCGCTGTCATCTTTCTTTCTCTGCCCAGTCAACTGTGATATATTAGCTTAACCGTGAAAGAAAATAGGTGGATGAGCTTACCTCCAATTGCACATGTCGATGAATATGCACCAACCAATCGACATAGCTCTGCGCCTCATTATTTCTGTCTTCCACCAACAATCTCGCAAATTCGTATTCAGCACCGTCCAATCCTTGCCTTGCTAGCTGAATTGTCAAAGCTTTTGATCCACGCATTGTCTTTAGGTATTCGAGGATATTCCGTACTTGGGCGCTGAGATGCGTCTGCAAGACTGGTAAAGATGAGCTGTATGGATCTAACGCCTTCAGCTCTTCCTTGCCTTCGCCGAAAAGATCCGCAAGTAGGTTGGGAGACGTTTGAGCGTGCATCCACAGGTAGCAGTTTTGGCCGTTGTCGATGAGGTACACGCCTCCATCTTCCACCCGTGAGAATGAACAGCGTACTGATGGAGGCATCTGCAGATGACCATCCGGGTTTGGAAAGCCATCTTCTGGCGCAAGATTGTGGATCGGAATCATTCTGGGATAAAGGTAAAGTGAGAGTTCCAAGGCACCCATACCCTTGATCATTCGCATATCGTGCACTCGTCTGTCGGTAGGCTCTTGTCCTCCTTTGAATGCTCGGGACTTGATGAGACCCAGAACGTACATACTGAATTCCTTGAGGTTTTCTGGGAGGACCAGCTGGCCGGGTGGATGCGAGCCGGAGAAATTCTTCCGATATCCGGCGAGGATGTCAACATTCTTCTCTGTCAGGCCTCCCCGGATATCCTTCAGCGAATGTGAAGTCATCTTGACGGCCGCTTCCTTCGCCATAAGTGTGTACACCGCATCTTGGTCAACAAACTTCATGCAGTCCTTGGCGCTATCGCTAACACTGGCAATCACATTCGAACATCTGACCCGACGTTCGCCCCTTGCTGTTGTGTACAACAGGGCGCTTTGGAAATGTGCATCGAGCTTCGCATCAAGTTTCCCGTCATAACTGAACATAACTCCCATAGCCTTGTCTGCGTCGACGACTCCGAATTCGATGTCCGCTCCGAACGTGTGCTGAAGGAAGTTGCCGTGGTAGTGGGCGACCTGCAAGCCGTTCGAGCATCGAACCTTCATCAGCGCTTGATATCCAGTCTCTCTCGTAACGGTGTGCATTATCTCCTGCGATAGCTTTTCAGTGTCTCGTGGTGAGACAAAATTTGGGTAATAGAAAGTTTCTCCTCCTGTCGTTGCTGAGATGTGACCTGGCTGGATATTAGCATAAGAGAATGATAGGGGAAGTTTGAAAACTTACCAATGGTAGCAATGTCTAGATATCCACCTCCCGGGGCTGCGAGGAAGAAATCGACGCCGACTCCAGCTGCGACCATTTTCTCGGCGGCTTTCCGCCATCCAGGATGCTCAGTGTTCAACAGTTTCTTCTCTGCGTCCCCGCCATGCTGCTTGCCGTCGTCGCGTAGGAACAGTCGCCCTGGACCCCATGTTGGAAGCGCAGCCAAGGAGCATACGATTTTGCCTCCTGTTTTCTCAAGTGCTGCCAAAGCAGCGTTTAATGTAGGCAGGAGAGCTGGCTCAGGGTTCTTAATCTGTGAAAATAGCGCAGGAAGTTGACTTAGTAGTGAAGTGATGTTTGACCTGTAATTCATGAGTATTGGAACGTGGGGTGGGGGTTGTGCTTTATACTTGGCTTCATATGGGTCCACAAATAGCCCCTCACCCAAGGGAACGAAGGGGTCTTCGATGTCGGGCATGATCATCATTTGAGCTTGGTCGAGTGCGGGCTATTTCATGCATTAGCTTCACATCTCAAGAACAAGGCCATGCAGTAACTTACATTCATGTTGTAGAAGTGAATATCACGGTCAAAGGTTACAAAGCCAACTTTTGCCCCTTCTGGTATTTTGCGGTTGACCTTCCCATCCTTGGTGGGCTCTTCATCCCCACCATAGAGAGCTGCCATGATACCTTCACAGAAAGCTTCCAAGAACCCTTTATTGAATGCCTCTTGTCCGACATCGATCAAAAACAGCCACCGAAGCCCTACAGGTTCCTTGGACCAGTACTCTTTTGGTACCAAGAATTCAACAGTACCCCGCATCAGCTCTGGCCGTTGTTCCCTGTCAACACGAGCCCCTTGTGGTGTAATGGCGCAGAAGTATTCTGGTGGTACATCGTTCGCATAGTTGCACATATTGCAGACAAACTTGTTTCCTCCAGATCGAAATACCATGAATGGATTGATATATGCTCGACATCTGTGACATCTTGGTGGACCAACTTCGCCAAAATCCAACACGGGTATTTCGAGTTCGCCGGCTTGTAAGGGTGCAAGAGGTTGAAGGAGCAGTCCAAGTGGCAGGCCAGTCGAGTGCAAAGATTCGGCGGTGGAAGGGATGCTGTTCATCGTGAGGCGTGTAAACTTAGGGGAAGAGTTGCCCTGATCAAACGCAACAAAAGATACAGAAGCTGGAGGCGGGGTATGGTGCTCGAAAGTTGGATACACATGGTTGAGGTAATACTGTGCAATGGCATCTCTCGACCTGGGCACACTGGGTATCTGATCTGGGTCTACTCGACCTTGAGCTGATGTCTGCATGTTCGCCGAAAAGCCGGGGTCTGGTGCTCCATTCCGTGACGCAAATTCGGCAGGACTTGCTGGATTCACAGGATTGAAAGGTGCGTTGACTGAAGCTGGAAATTGTGACATCTGAGGGGTGATTTCCGCATTCAAGAATTGAGCTCCGCCACCTGGAGCTGGCATGGCAGAAGGGTCGGCGTTTAGGTAGGCAGACGGAGGAACACCTTGCGGCATGCCATTGAAAGCTTGTGAAGATCCAGATGGCTCCACGTTGTGGTATGCATGTCTGTCCTTCTTCTTCTTCCTCCCATGCGTAGCAACCTCTCCAAGTCCCAAGCCTCCCATCTGCGCTGCCAGACCTCCATCATTTGGCTGTCCTTGACTTTGGTACCCAGAGTCCTGTGCCGCTCCGTAAGGGGAGGGATTACCACCCACTTGAGGATTGTATGGTTGTCCCTGATAGCCTACGCCAGGCTGCTGGTATGGAGATGGCACGCCAGGTTGTTGAAATTGAGGAGCAGGCTGTCCATTTCTATACGGGTTGTTTGGATCATCGTTTGGTCCTCCCTGACCGAGAGAGTGATACTGATCCATGGTTATTGTCTTGTGACAAGGAGCTTTGAAGCTCTAGCTTTGGTGGGGAAGTGCTCTAAAAGCTCGCAGATATTGGCAGATTAACAAAGTGTGACTAGATTCGTCTCATGGTTCTGACATTACTCGAAGATGTGTGGTGGTGCGCTTCGAAATATTTTGTCTCGTGGTTTCCAACTTAGGGACACCTTTTCGAGATCACGGAGGGCAGTCCCAAAAAAGCCGACGCGCTAAAACCTTGCTTGACGCGATCTCCTCTAACTTCATCCCTTGCTTCATTCTAAATCTACCACGACGACGAGGACAACGACTATCTCGAAAAAGGCCAGCGATATCAATTCCGGACACTCAAGGGCATGCGACTACGACTACTCCCGCGATATGCGCTGATTTGATAGGAGAGGGCTCGATAAGATGTTTACTTTCGTGTCCTTGCAAGGCGCGCAGTCCGACTCCCGGGCCTCACAGTCCCTCCTGGAGTTCGATGGAGGGGTCAAAGTCTTGATAGATGTTGGTTGGGATGAATCGTTCGATGTATCGAAGCTGAAGGAGCTTGAGAAGTAGGTCATATCCTCCTCTTGGAAGTATGCGACGGCAGGGCGCATACAGCGCGAGCAACAATGTATACCAGACATCAATGAAAATACATTCATACATCCGCTCCTCTGCCTTGAGTTCCTCTCGATATAGCCATTCTCGCGCTTTCTGCCTATTCCCATTCTTGCTGATTGACCAAGAAGCTGACTGGGTCTGTAGACATGTCCCAACTCTTTCAATCATTCTCCTCACACATGCAACCGTTGCACATCTTGCAGCCTTTGCGCATTGCTGCAAGCACATTCCACTCTTCACACGAATACCCATCTATGCTACACAGCCAGTCAGGGATCTCGGACGAACTCTGCTACAAGATCTCTATACCTCGACGCCTCTAGCTTCCACTGTCATCCCTCCTACCTCCCTCTCCGAAGCTTCTTATTCGTTCTCTGAGTCGATTTCAACACCTCAAGATCATCAAATACTTCTTCAGCCGCCCACCAGCAAAGAAATTGCAGAATATTTCCTCCTCATTCACGTACTTAAATACTCCCAGCCTCACGAACCGCTCCCCTCGCCTTTCTCCCCGCCCTTAAATGGCCTCACAATCACTGCTTACAATGCTGGACATACGTTGGGTGGGACGATCTGGCACATACAATACGGATTGGAGTCGGTTGTTTATGCTGTCGACTGGAATCAAGCAAAGGAAAATGTTCTTGCCGGCGCTGCCTGGCTAGGGGGAGCTGGCGCAGGCGGTGCTGAGGTCGTTGAGCAATTGCGAAAGCCAAGTGCTCTTATCTGCAGCAGTCGTGGCGGAGAGCGGACAGCACTTCCAGGAGGAAAGGCAAAACGAGACGAATTACTTCTCGATATGATTAAATCGGCAGCTAGCAAAGGGGGTATTGTGCTCATCCCCACAGACTCAAGTGCCCGAGTGCTTGAGCTTGCCTATTTGCTGGAGCATGCGTGGCGATCAGAGAACGCGGACGATGATAGCCCGCTGAGGACTACGAAGTTGTATCTTGCGAGCAAAAATATCGGTGCGACCATGCGGTATACCAAAGCTATGTTCGAGTGGATGGATGACTCAATCGTTCGAGAGTTCGAAGCAAATGCTACTGTTCAGACGAAGGATGGAACTGCTGCCGGCCCATTCGATTTCAAGCATTTGCGACTGCTCCAACGTAAAGGTCAGATCGATCGAGTTCTGAACGAAACCGATAATCTTGGGCGATCCGTTGGCAAAGTTATTCTAGCAAGTGATACGTCCCTTGAATGGGGCTTTTCTAGGGACGTTTTACGAAAGATTGCCGATGATAGTCGGAACCTTGTCATTCTCACAGAACGATTGGTGAGTCCAGGGAGTGATACTGAAAAGGTTGGCTTGGCCAGAACCTTATGGTCGTGGTGGGAAGAACGAAAGTATGGGTTGGCTGCGGAGACAGCCAAGAATGGACAGGATCTTGAGCAAGTCCCAGCAGGTGGAAGGACAGTGGAGCTTCGAGAGTCCAAGCGGGTCGCACTGGAAGGTAGCGATTTGAGCGTCTATCAGCAGTGGCTTGCGACCCAGCGTCAACTTCAGACCACTACTCAGTCAGGAATCGCGAACTCCCTCGAGACCTCTGCCGATGTGGTCGACGATGCTTCTTCGGATTCATCCTCCGATTCTGAAGATTCTGAAACGGAACAACAGGGCAAGGCTCTCAACATTTCTGCCACGATGGGCCAAGCGAATCGAAAGAAGATCGGTCTGAGTGACGAGGATCTCGGCATCAATATCCTTATACGCCGGAAAGGCGTTTATGACTACGATGTACGAGGGAAGAAGGGGCGTGAGAAGATGTTCCCCATGGCTATTCGAAGGAAGCGAAATGACGATTTTGGAGAGTTGATTCGACCAGAGGATTTCCTCCGGGCAGAGGAGCGCGATGAAATTGATGGCCAAGACATGCGCCAGCAGCCTAACAAGTATGACACGAAGGACACTCTGGGTAAGAAGCGGAAGTGGGACGATGTTGCAGCTCCGAACGAGCGTCGCATGTCCAATGGAGGTAACAAGAGACACAATGGCAGAGGCACCCGCGATTCTCCCGATCTTGCGGACATGCTGCCTGGTGTTGAAGACGATCCTTCGGATGACGAAGCCGATGAAGAGATTACTGGTCCTTCCAGACTCGAACAAAAGAACGAGTTACTCAGCCTCAATGTCCGTCTCGCCTTCGTCGACTTTGCCGGCTTGCACGACAAGCGAAGTTTGCATATGTTAATTCCGCTCATCCAACCACGAAAACTCATTTTGGTGGGCGGAATGAAGGATGAGACTTTGAGTCTTGCAAACGATTGTCGAAAGTTGCTCACTGCGCTTGGTAGCTCAGACAACTCGGCCATCGATGTGTACACACCTGAGATTGGGACGGTCGTCGACGCGAGTGTTGACACCAATGCTTGGGCCGTCAAGCTTACTGATGCTCTAGTCAAACGATTGATATGGCAGAATGTCAAAGGCCTAAGCATTGCTACGATTACAGCCCGGCTGGAGAGCATGTCGAACAATGTTCCTGAACCCGACGGAGAAGGAAGCAACAAGAAGCAGAAGCTTCTAAAAGACGACCCTGAAGAAGCAGAGATGAGTAATGATCTGGAACTCGCACGCGCACCAGAGATGCCTATCCTGGACGTGCTTCCTTCGAACATGGTGTCAGCCACCAGATCAGTCGCTCAGCCTCTGCAGGTTGGTGATCTTCGACTAGCAGATCTCAGAAAGATCATGCAGTCTTCAGGCCATACGGCAGAGTTCCGAGGCGAGGGCACATTGTTGATAGATAGCACTGTAACAGTGAGGAAGACTGCGACGGGGAGGATCGAAGTTGAGAGCATCGATTCGCCGTTGGGTGCTATGCAGAGGGGCAGCACTTTCTATGCTGTGAAGAGCAAGATCTACGAAGGTCTAGCTGTGGTGAAATGAGTTCGGGGATATGCTCCCTTCAATTTCACTTCGCCGCCAAATATGGGCATGTAACATCAGTGTATTTATCGACATCGAAAAGGGCGGTCTAGGAGGTCTCGGTCCTGCGCAACTATTCAGCGCAGCATCTCCAGAATGGAAGTCTAGGGGAAGACAACATTGCATCGCAACATCTTCGTCAAATCTCTTGAAGACTCTTTCATCAGTCCTCACCGGAAATGCCTCTTCGTGGAATTCGCCAAGCGGCATAATATAGCTGAGACTCAAGTGAGCTTTCACTTCCTCGTTCGGTATCGCTATTGCTTTGTTTGTGTTCTGTCTCCTTGCTTTTTCTTCGTTCATTTCAATGGTCGTGCTTTGGAGAGGCTCATCCCCTATTCTGTTCGAACTTATAGCTGACGCCACGGATGTTGATCATTCTGCCTCAACGGCCGAGTACATTTATAGCTTTCATACCTTGATGTCTACAAAGGTCATGCGTCCTCCTCTATCACATGGATTTGGCAAGGGTTGAAGTGTTGTGAATCACTCACTTTATATTCTTAGGCGTCACTCCTGGCTCGTGAATCATAGATACCGTCCTGCCTTCTCCCTGCCGTCTATATAAGCTCCTCCTCTACACTCATCCACTTTCTTCTTCATCCAACATCCACCACATCTTTACCATCCTCATTCCAACATCTACTTGCCAGCTTATCTTGACGTCAAGTCTTCAACAAAACGAAGCATACTTGCAAGTTGCATCCAACGTCTCGGCTTTCTCGCCCCTCACTTCTCTTACCGATCATCGTGGCGGCCATTCAAGAACAAACAATACCTTACTCTCTTCCCTATCCACTTGACAAAATTGTCTGCTCCCACTTCCGCCTCTACGATCCTCTACATCCCGTCCAGATAGTCACCCTCTCGACTATAGAGGTTTATTCTGTGTTCGGGCATCGTATCGCTTATTTTGAGCATCTGTCCGCTCAGGTAGAGACTCAGCACGGTTGGAACCCTCATCACGGTACGTAACAAGAGGAGACTTCCTTTCACATCTTGTTGTTGACTCTCCCATCTTCTAGGTCGAGATCTCGGACCCGCTCCTCCACGAGTAACACCTCTTTTACCTCTTTCACCTCAAGCACAACCGTTCGTTCCGGTAGCCACTAGCGCAATGTCTGGACGCGGATTCAACACTGCTCACGGCTTCGACCAAGGTCCTCCCCCTCCTGGTGCGCCTGGTCCTTTCCCCGGTGGCATTTATGGGTTCCCATCGCCCTATTACCCACCTCCTCCTTATGGCTACCCGCAACAACAGCAACAGCCGTTCTACCCACAACAACCCATCTATCAGCCTGCTCAACAGTATCCACCACCCTACGGCGGGTTCGGTATGGGAGGTCAGCCATGGCAAACAGGTCCCCCTCTCACAGATGGCGGCTACCCCGGCACTCACCTCCGCAACGACACCGCCGGCGTCGGCTGCCCGCTCGGATACAACTACTGCTTCCCAACAGAAAACACCAAGATCCACATCTTGAAGTCCGACGTGAAGCCTTGGCAGGTTCAACTATACACACACGACAGCAACTCGTTCACCAAACACCTGGTCCCAACAAACGTTACAATGAAGGAATTTATGAAACAATTCGGTTGCGACAATCCGGATGCGGCGAAGAATATCGTGTATGAGATTGCGGAGAGGGGGAATGGTCGTTGGTCGGCTGGGCTCAGGATTAAGGGCGATGATAAGGATAAGATGAAGAAGACGCTCGCGGACTTTGGGTGGGATAAGTCGAGAACGGGGTATCCAGGTCAGAAGCCGGTGGTTTGGCTTTGGCTTACTAACGAGGGGTTGTGAGTGAGAATGGTGAGAGACTGACGGATTGCGTGTTGAGCACGTGGAGTATACAGTATATCTGAGAGCGCAGAGGAGTGTACATTATATTGATAGAGAGCGTTGATGTTGGGGTGTAGGTTTCGCTGCGTGGCGCCTGGAGTCATATTAGCCTGAGGTATATCACACAGCAATTCATGTCATTACTAAAACATCAAAGCTCCCTCTCACATCTTGAGGTCTTCTACTTCGCACACCTTTTCTCGGCAAGTGCCATCTATTTCTTTACTTTTTTACGTTTCGGGAAGACCATGCTCAAAGTTGCGGCACGTCTTCAGATTCTCAAGTTCATCAAACCATGCCTGACATTGTGCTTGCTCTACTCCCTCTTCTGCGTCACATTCACTCCTTACATTCCGCCTTACTTCCGCCAGCATTCGCAATGTCTTCTTTCACTTTCGGACATTTCGGACAAGGATATGGCCGTTGAATCGTGATATTCGGCTTGGTCGTCATGCACTCGTAACTCTGAAGCTTTTTGGAAACTGCTTTGTGGTATCTGAAGCAGATGAGCTCGACTTCGACTCTTTGGATTTGTGTTCCATACTGGAACATGTTTATACAGGTTTTGCAGACGCAGTTTGTGGGGCGGTCGAGGTGGGCCATCGTCGTGGTTGTGTCTTGCTGGGTGTTTGTTAGTTAGAGACTCGAGTGAGATTAGGTGGGGTGTAAAGGGGTAGCCTTACTTTGCTCGGGAGATGCTGTGGTTTGAGGACGATCACGAGATATGAGATCTTAGTGGTCGCATTCAGGGCTGCAGTTGAGTCTTGAATGTATTGAGAGGAATGGGTTCATATCCCGAGGGGAATCATCATAAATCTCATTCGCTTTCGAAAAAGTGATTCAGGATTCAAAAGGCTACGGGAAATTGTGACAATGTAGCACCTGATATAGTGTTTTTAGCTACATTGTTTCTTTAGACTTCTCATCTAAAAGCTAGGCACTGCTTCACCTCGCGCCCCAATCATTCCCTCCCATTCCTTCAATGTCACAAGTTCCTATCAGAATCTTGGTGACAGTTCTTCAACGCGCGACGAGTCTCCACCGCAGCGATTGCAACCGTAAATATCGATCGACCCACTCGCAACGCAGTTGCAACCATAGAAGCACCAACACGGTGAGTTCAAATGCTGCTCAACCTCCCGCCAACCGCACTTCCTACAGGTTATCCTAATCGTTACATAGTTTAGACTTGATATCGGGAACTATACATAACTCCAGAATCTCGCGAATCTTTTGCCGTACGAAGTCAGGAATTGAAGCTATACTCTCAGAGGTTCTGAAGTGCCTTGCGCTGTGGTGGGTGTCGCTGTGGATAGGACGACGCAGCTTTCTAGAGACGCATTCTGTTCGAGTTGGGACACGGTAGCAGATATAAGCTTACAGATGGTCCGTGTAGTCGGTTCTACCGCCCTCCATCCCTAATTAGGTGAGGGTAAGTGGGCAGAAATTTGGCGACCGCCTCTGAGACCGCCTTCTATCTCGGGTCTAGCCGCCTTTTCGGTGAAAAGGTGATGTGGTATATACCCTCGGTAGGGATCTCCTAAGAGAGGAGCAGAAGAAACGACGAGCGACCAGTGTTGCTCCAGGGGGTATTATACTTGCTAGACCATTTGAGGACGCTCAGGAGGGGATACCATATGCCGAGCTCAACACGGATGGTCTTATCAAGGTGAAATATGCCCTTGACTACGCAGGCCATTATAACCGCCCTGAGCTTTTTGCTCATCATTTTAAGCGCTACTTTAACGAGAAGTAGACTCGGAGAATATTATAAGAAAATACAACCTCATATCTTTATAAAACGAGCAGCAGCAAGGATATATACAAAGTGCTGAAACCAAGGGCGAAAGTGAGTTGCCAAGTATGGGAGATTTGTGCAACGATATCGAGCTGATGTAATTACGACAGTGAACATGGCGTGAGACGTCCCGTTACGTCGAAGATCGGACGAGTCATCGGTTCTGTCATCGCTGCACCTAAATATAGTGTTAGAGACCAAGAAGTCAAATTTTTAGAGTTTATGATGATGCACAAGTTAACTCGAGGGTGGAAAGGGTCCCACAGCGAACAGAAGGATTGGAACCACTTCTGGGACCAATTTGGAGACGGACAATAGAATTTCTGATTGCGAGGTTTCTCGTTTCCGTATAGTACTGTACAAGCAAAAGGTCAGGCAAGTCCCGCAATTTTTGCTTCTCATTGGCACCAGTCTAAGAAAATAGCTTTCCCACACAGTCGAATATCATGTTGAGGCATCCAGTTGTCATACTATTGATCCCATCATCCCAGTCCTTTTCATTCTCCAATCCGATGATCACTAGCCCGGTGTAGACAGCCACAGACGTGAGGCCTAAGAGAACGGCGATGATGACGCCAGTCGACTTCTGCTCATAGTGGGCGAGGTACACATAGATGAGGGTCAATGCGAGATTGGAAATGGAGCGAATTACGAGGAAAGGCGTGACTATGAAGATTAGGAACTTGGAAATCTGTGAGTTCAGGCGAATAATAGTTAGCACAGTAAGGTCACCTTTTCATATTGCGAGCTTAACTTACGCGGATTTGATTCGGTGATGACTGTTGGAAGATGAAAACTGCACAGGTAAACATCTCCAAGATCACTGCACAGTAGATGGTGATGTAAGACAGATGAATATTTCTGTACCAGTTGGAAATGTTGATTGCCTTGCTGTCCTCGGCATCGTTGGAGACCGTGTACACTTGGGTGTAGGAGTAAAGACCAGCGTCCGCGACAGCGAAAAGGAGCATCAGAACAAAGATTCCCATGTGAATATGCTGGGCCTGAACATATCTATCCTTTTTTGGTCTGATACAGCGGAATCGGTTCTTGATTACGCAGTAGACAACGTAGATGAGGGTAGCATCGGTTCCATTGGCTAGAACCTGCTTGACGATGGGCAGTGCCAGGTAAGCAGTGATCATGTCTAGCCCGAGCTCGTGCACGATCTCATCGGCCATCGTGCGAGCATAGGCACTATTAATGTAAGTCAGCGTCTCTCAAACATGCACAAAAGTCTCGGCTATCTTGTCTTGATCCGTGAGGAGAAATACTAACAGGAACATAGCGACGACCAGGCCATACAAGACCGCAAACACCTTCCGACCTTGTGTCCGTTTTGACTTCATCCAGCAGGAAACGATGGCAAGCGCTGCAAAAGAGAAAACGCAGATTCCATTGACCACGATCGCGGATACCAGTACCGGGTCTTTGAAATGGTTACCGGTGAGTTGAGTACTGTTTTCGTAAAAACCGAAATTATAACCACCAAGGAGGGTGGCATTTGAGTTGCTAGATGTATTATTACTCTCCATGTTGGGGTCGATGTTTAATTAATCGGTATTGTATCAGACGAGACCAAGAAGTCGAGAACGTGCAAGAAACATCATAAATAAAGAATGCCGAGAACCGCAGGCAGCACTAATCCCAGAAACGTCCTCACACGACCTTCTACTGCGGGCCTCCCTCGCACTCAATTAGCATGCGGAATACATCGTGGCTTATAGAGCCCTTCGTGATTTGAGAAGTGTACGAAGTAAGGTGCTCGACACTTCGGCGACCTCTAGTGGTTGCAACCTCTTCCGTTTGGAATGTGGTGCAGGTGATTGAAGAAAAAGCAATAAGGAGGGGAATGGGTAGGACTGGGGAGTTTCAAAGGTCGCCACACTTGTAGACAATGGACATAGCAGAGCTTCGCAAGACTTGGCAAGAATAAAAGCGTCTTGGCACCATTGCTTAGCATTGGGGATAGCTTGGCATATTATATTCTAGCAAGTCATAGCCTGGAGTGGCTGATACTAGCGAGAGGCTTTATGGCAGGTCCCGATGGCAGGGACCTCACCGTTTCGAAAAGCCAATGATATGAAAGCTCATTCAAATCGCGGGAAACTCAAGACTGAACATAGATCTGGCAGTTTTATAAGGCTGAGGCTAGGCCCGGAGGCTTCATGCAGGGTTATCATGTCCAACAGCTCGCTGCAACACACAACCAATGATGGAAGGGGCTTCTGTTCGCTATCCAAACAGAGCTCTGTGCTACTCCAGAGCCTAACTTTGTACGGTTCTCAAAGAAGAATTATCTCCAGCCTCCAAAAATCCCTAAAAGAACGGACATCGAGGCGCAATTGGTAGGAGAAGAGTGGACCGTGGGATTTTGGCATATGATTGCCAACGCTAATTCTTCAGCTCGGCCTCAACGCCTTTTAAAGCTACTGCATTGTGAAGGCAATGTGCATGATACATATGTAATCGGTCTGTTAGGGAATAACCAGGGACCTGGAGCGGTTCCTTCTATAAATCGTAGCCAAGTCCCCTGATTTATTTTCCTATAGCCATTCCCTGTCACAAAATATATCAAATACGAACCACTTCATAAGTCAGTTCAACATGCGCCTCTTAACTTCCGCCTCCTCGATTATCGCTTTCTTGTTGCTGGTATTTATCCCCTCTTCCCTCTCCGCCTACGGGGCCGGCCTCCCCCATCTCCGACATGAAAGACGCACCATGGAAGAACGAACCTTTCTTGGCTCTCTTGGCTCGCTGTTCGGCAAGCGCGACGACTGTGGAAATCAGTATGGCCCAACGTATGTAGATTGTGGGGCTCGTGGATGTTATCAGCCGAGTCTGGGGGAGATCTGCTGCGGGAGCGAGGGCGGTGGGTTTCTCATCCGATTCTTTTCATCGTCATGTCTTTGAGGCTCTGTTTTTCTGTTTATGCCACATACCAAAGCGAGTAATGCTAATGACATTCGTGGGTAGGTTACTGCCTCGTGGGCCAATATTGCGTGGGTTTGAACTGCTGCCCTAATGTAAGTGGTACTCCTCTTTCGACCTGTGTTCCTTCTAGAATCGCTCTCCTCTGCGAGACATCCGGAGTACTATCATACCCATTCTCACGTCTTACTGTTCCTCACATCATAACAGGGTCTACTTCCTTCCTGCTGTGGTACCGGCTTTAACTGTCCAGCCAATGTATCCGACTACTACACAACTACCTCGACCACTCCGCCGTCAGGAACAACCTCCCTACCTGTGGCAATCACCAACTCTGCCAAAGTGTCGACTACTAGTGCGAAGCCGTCAACTTCTCTTGCGCCTGTTGCGCCCACGTCCGTGTCGACTTCAGCTCCTGCGACTCTGAAGAGCACAAGCAGCGTGGTGGTTGGGGTTGGAACGAGCAGGACAAGTGCATTAACTGGGACGAGTTCTTCAAGCACTGGTGCTGCTACTGTTGTTCCTGCGAGTGGAGCTCAGGAGAAGAAAATGATGATGGGTAGTGAAGGTGTCGCTGTGGCCGTCTTGGGGGTTGTTGGACTCGTTGTGGGTTTGATGTAAGGAAGGTTGACTGGTCAACGAATTTCATTCGAAGCATAAGGGAGAAGTCTTTGCTCGTTTATAATTCAATCTCTAGCCTCGGGGGCTATCCCTTCCATATCTCCGGCTCAGATAGTAGCGTAAATGCAAGACAAAATCGTGATACTAAATGATTTTTAAGCCTTGTCGAGGAACTGAAGAAACTTCTCGAAGACCAAAAAACGCTATCCAATGACTTATAACCATTATTATACTATAACGATTCAAAAGATATAATAAGAAAAAAATCAAATCAAATTTAAATATTATATAGAAAATATAATAATCAAAAGTATAATATATAATAATAATAATAAGTATATAAAAGTTATTTTAATTAATCACGAGAAAATAATTTATTATTTTTATAAGAAATTAAAATTAGATATAAATAATTATTTTTATATAATAAAATTCGAAATTAATTTTAATTCGAAATATTTAATAATTTTATTTTCGATTTATATTTTATATATATGAATTTTTTAAAGTTAATTACTTATAAATTTATAATTTTTTATATTTATTTAAATATTTATTTCAAATATTATATAAGTTTTTCTTTAATTTTATTAATATGAATATAATTTTTCGAATTTTTTTATATTTAAAATAAAAACAAATTATCAAAAGTATTAATTATTTATTAATTTGATATTTTATTATAATTATTATTATATTAAAATTATAATTATAAATATAAATATTAAACGAATAATATAATTTCGAAATATATAATAAAATTAATTAAATATTATTTATATATTTACTTTTTAAATAATTTGAATTAATAAAAAATTATTAGAAATTAAATTAAAAAAGAGAAAAAAAAGATTTTTATTAGAAAAGTTTTATAAATAAAAAATACTTTTGATAATAAAATGAAATTTTCTTTAGAAAATTAATTAATTTTATTATATATTTCGGAATTATATAATTTATTTAATATTTGAATATAAGAATATAATTCGAAGAATTATATTCTTATAAACGAAATTATATTTTATAATTATAATTTTTATATATATTATATTTTATATAATTAAAATATTTTAAAAGAAATTCTTTTAATTTATTTTCTTTTAAATTTCATTTTATATTATTTATAATTAATTTTATTTTATTTTAAATATTTCAAATATTTAAATTAATATTTTGAATTTTATTTTATAAATTTATATTATATTTATTTTATTTATAAAAAATTTTAATTAAAAAAATATTTATATAATTAAATTCGAATTAATTTGGTTTTTAATTTTTTAATATTTGATAAAATATATTAAATTTCTTTTTTATATTAATTAATATTATTTTGATTTCAAATATTTATAAAAATATAATTTAAAAAATATATTATTAAATAAAAGAAAAATAATTTCATTAAAATAATTATTTTTAATAAAATTTACGAAATATAAATTTTATTAAATTTTATTTAATTAAAAATAAAATAAAAATTCTTTTAAAGAAATTTAATAATTTAATAATTTAATAATTTAATAATTTAATAATTTAATAATTTAATAATTTAATAATTTAATAATTTAATAATTTAATAATTTAATAATTTAATAATTTAATAATTTAATAATTTAATTTAAAATATAATATAATTATTAAAGTTTAATATTTATTTAAGAATTATTTCTTTTAATATTAAATATAAAAAGTTTTTTATTAATTAAAATATTATATTTAATATATTTTTCTAATTTTGTTTTTTATATAATTTTTAATTTCTTTCGAAAAAATAATTAAATATTTTTTAAAAATTAAATTTATAATATATTATATTTTATTATTAAATATTATATTAATAAAAAAAATTTATTAGAAAATTATTAAATTCTTTTAATAATTTAGTATTTTTCAATAATTTAATTTAATAATTAAATTTTAATATTAAATTTTTAATATTTAGAATTTATTATTTTATTAATTTATTTTAAATAAATTAAATACGAATAATAATAAATAAATAAATAAATAAATAAATAAATAAATAAATAAATAAATAAATAAATAAATAAATAAATAAATAAATAAATAAATAAATAAATAAATAAATAAATAAATAAATAAATAAATAAATAAATAAATAAATAAATAAATAAATAAAA
>FJOG01000010.1:1629691-1681701 GCA_900073065.1 Phialocephala subalpina
AAATATAATTTTATTATATATTTCCGAATTATATAATTTCAAATATTAAATCGAAAAATAATTAATATTTTTTATAATTTATTTATATTTTGAATATAAAAATATAATTCGTAAAAAATTTATATTCTTGGAAATAAAATTATTTATTGATAATATATTAAATTTAATAGTTTAAACGATTATTACTTCCTATTTATCATATATATTTTGTCCTTAGTCAGTTTTCGCTATGGATCCTGGCCTCGTGATAATGTTCCCAGGAAACGATACCAGGTGATACTCATTGGCCTCAACCAGGACTATAATAAGAACCGGCTTAATCATCCTAATTGCCTTCGGCAGTCAGCAAATCAAACAAAAACTAACTAACTCGTCAACGATTAGTTTGCCCTGGACAATGATCAAGGCTTCCGCAATCAAAACGGCAAGTGGAGATAGTGCTGGGCACGGAGGTCGGCTGCGGAGGCCGGCTGCGGAGGCCGGCTACGGGCGGGAAGCGGGGAAACCTTGCTTTGCCACCAATGCCTACTATGGAGGCGGCAAGATAGTAGTTGCTGATTGTTGACCAAGCCAAGAGATCTTTGGGCGTTACAATAGCACTAATTTGGACGCTTGCACTGGCCGTCGAAGCGGGGCGCCCAAATTACAAACTAAGACATACGAGCCACTGTAAAACAGGGCATCGCAGCGAATTTGAACGCAAGAGTGAGTTCTTGGTGTCAGTAAAGTAGCTCAACTCACATTATGAATCTCCAGATATTTGACGCCTCCAGCTCTATCTTCTTACTCTCTCGTTGCCAGCCAGAAAAGATGGCTGCATCTAATACGATATGGTCCATCAGGATCTTCACGGATAATAACAAAGTTTTGTAGACTCTGTGTTTTTTCATCGCCTTGTTATTGTTATTAGTTTTTTCTCTCCTTGCTGTTCAACTCTTGACGATATTGCTTGCCTCGCCCCTAGCAAAGATACCAGGCCCAAAAATAGCAGCCGCCTCTTGGTTTTGGATGTGGTTGTGGGACATACGAGAGGAGAGTGCAACTGTCGTTTAAGAGCTCTATAAGAAGCTTGGTAATCTGCTGCACTCCAAGGGGGAAAACAAATAAGTTATAATGCTAATGGTGGTAGGTCCCATTGTCCAAATCGGGCCCAACGAAGTGAGCTTTAATGATGTAGAGGTGCATAACAACGTCCTCTACAAACAACGGACAAAGTTTATGAAAGTTAATATAAATTGATGCAATAGTACAAGCAATGCTAATGTATATAGTACCCTGGATTCTATGATACCTTTGCAAATGAGAAACAAACTTTGTTCACTATTAACAACCCTGTGGAACATTCGCAACTGCTAAGACTTGTGAGCAACGGCTTTGCTAGAAACCAGATTTTGGGCTATGAGCCGCACATATAGGCGAATATAAAAATTTTGTCCAATACAATTACAAACGAGTTTGGCAAGAGTCAGCCCATAGACATAGTGTCTGCATTCTGATGCTTTACTCTTGACGTAATCACTACATTTAGTTACGGCGAGTCTTTAACTCTTTGCATAGTCCTGGGTTCAAGGAACATTTATTGGAATCATTCGACTTTTTTGTGCCAGCTAATATATATGCAAGTAACTGAGGCTCACGCTATTATCGTCCAATAAACTAATTGTTCTTAGTTCATATTATGCCCAAGGTTCCAAGTAGTTCTCAACCCATTACTTGGTCTTTTACCTGGCAAGTTATTCAAGGCGTTTGGCCAAATGCGAGTTGTTAGTTCTCAGGGTCATGATTTAATATAGTATTCAACCGGGACCAAAATTTCACCTTGCTCTACTTGTCTTCATGTCAGGATTCACAAAGAATGAAAGAAGATTTTGCGTTGCATTGTGACCCTTCCCACCTCCTAGTTTGGTCAGGTGAGAATAAAGGCCAGGTGCCACGAAGTGGGCATTAACCATGTCAATCACATCATGTCGTCCTTCTACCTTGACGCTGAGTGTGTCTGAGCATGAACGTCCTCCATCGGCAACGACGACGCATTTCGTCTTGACTGTCGTCCCGTCGCGAAGAATGACACAGGAGAGTCCACCTGCATGTTCGGCAGGAATTATCTTTGCCACTTCAGTGCTAAACTTGATCTTTGTTTCAGGGCCTGCGAGCTCTCTGGTGCAACGATGCACAAGCGGCTCCGTTTGGCGCTGGGAACAGCCGGAGTAGCGCGATGGTGACAAACTAGCCCATCGCTCCTTGTACAACCCACCTCCTTCACAATACCGGCGAAGGATTTCAGTGCCACGAGGATGCTTAGAAGGGCCCTTTGGCACTAGATCCTCTTGGCCTATACATATGTACCAACCAACACGTTCGATGTGTTTTTTTGGGTGACACTAGGGCGTAAATATCGTCCTCAAGTCCAAGTTTGCGGCAGATATTTCCAAGACGGGTCAGTTATGCAAACCGTACATATAAGAACTCGTATAAGGACTAGTAGAACTTACCCCGAGTATACGCTGATTGGTGTCAATTGTTTTAGGTTGTATGGCAGTACCTGGGTGCCTCTCGAACAAGAGGTGCCGGATTGGACCAATGGGTGCTGCCATGTTAGAAAGATTCGCTGACATGAAGAGCCCGACTGGA
This sequence comes from Phialocephala subalpina, assembly GCA_900073065.1. NCBI lineage: Eukaryota > Fungi > Ascomycota > Leotiomycetes > Helotiales > Mollisiaceae > Phialocephala > Phialocephala subalpina. The sequence goes on from FJOG01000010.1 coordinate 1,632,323, forward strand.
CCGCCGCCGACGATGACAAAATCGGTCGCGATTGTATTTCCAGCCATTTTAATACTCGTGATAAAAAAAAATTTGGTTTCTAAAGTAAAGGTGAGCAAGTACTTGATAGAGCTAGGAAGTCGCACGGGATAAGGGCAGTTTCTAGAGCAAAGGACTTGAACTAGATATTATCATCCAGCCCTACAGTACTCTCGAACTTCCAGCCATGTTCAGCACGGGATGTCAAAGCGGGCCCCGGGTCGGCATCCGAGGGCGGGCGCTATTGTTCGTGTAGCGAGATAGAGCGCGGGGATAGCTTTGCGAAAGTTAGATAACGGCTACCTATCAAACTCTCGAAACTCCAGCCGTATTTAGCCCTCCGTGTGGGGTCAATGTGCTCCCGGGTTCGGCGTGTAGGTGCGGCCCCAGAGAGGAAAGTATAACGAGGTGTTGCGGGGACGGCTTGCTTGAATTGAATGTCCTAAGCCAAGTTGGTTATTAGATCTAACCCTGTTTTATAGACAGCCGGCAAACAACGGCTCATGAACCGTCAAACCATGAAACGGCCGCCAGGATACGCAGTCTATCGAAACCAATGAGCAGTTAACCGCGAAACAATCCCGCTGCTTCATCACGTCTTTCCGGTCACCTATTACATTTTGGTGGGGTTGCTCATACGTAATTGCTGGAAAGTCTGCTAAGATGGCGTTTTCAACCTCAGGCGAGTTAAGGTTTCACAATCTAAATGACCTTAAAACGAGGTCCGCCAACAGAGACATATGCCTATAGTGCTATCATTTCGTCACCCTTTTGCAGTCAAAGATCATTGCAAGCCTAAGATGTCCGAAATCAGAGTTCCTGTGATAGTCGTGGGTGGTGGAGGTTGCGGCTTGGTTTCCTCTACAATGCTTTCGAACATGGGAATTGAACATGTCCTCGTTGAGGCTCATACTGGAACCTCACATTTACCTAAAGCATCCTATCTTAATCAACGCACGGCAGAAATACTGGATCAGCATGGTTTATGGAAAAGAATTGCCTCGGTCGGCTGTCCTCCCGAGCTGATGAAGAATTATCGGTTTATCACATCGCTTGGTGGGGACGACCCTTGTGATGCCTTTGTCATTGACACTTTACCATGCTACGGCTGCAACAATGATGGACCTGAGGTGGATACGAACTTTCTTACCTACCAGCGCGATTCACCGTGCCGACCTTGCAACCTGCCTCAGATTGTCCTCGAACCGATTTTGAAGGAAGAGGCTGAGCAGCGGAACCCCGGCAAGATCCTTTTCAATCACAGAATGGTTGCCTTCAAGGAATATGAAGACTATGTTGTTGTGGAAGTTATCAATGGCGCAACTGGAGACAGGATAAAGTATCTTGCCGATTACATGATTGCTGCGGACGGCGGCAAGACGGTCGGCCCCTCCTTGGGCATATCTTATGCAGGGGAGAGGAATCTGGCGGACACAACTTCCCTCCATATCAAAGCAGATCTTTCAAACTACTGGACAGACGGCGATCTGATGTGTTGGATTGTTGGCGTACAGGATGAAGACGACATTAGCATGGGCAGCACAAACTCTCTGTTTTCTGCCGAATGGTCGACGATTGTTATGAATGGTCCGACATGGGGGAAAAAGAGTGAAGAGTGGGCTTTCCATCTTGGGCAGGGGAAAAAGCAGCTTCCGGTGGAACTCCTCACGGAAGATATCTTGAAGGCAAATATCAGGAGAATTACGAAGATCCCTGACCTGGACATCGAGATTCTGAAAATCAGTCGTTGGCAGATAGACGGGGTCCACGCAACTCAATTTCAGACCAAAAGAATCTTCCTTGCGGGTGATGCTGCTCATCGACATCCCCCAATCACTGGTCTCGGATTGAATACTGCCATCGGCGACGCTCATAACATTACTTGGAAACTCGCTGCTGCTGTAAAGGGATCACTTCCTCCATCATTACTGCAGACTTACGAGATGGAGCGAATGGTAGTCGGGAAGCGCGTCGTTGATTGGGCGCTGTTCGCCTTTATGAATATCCGCGCCATTGATACCGCGTTTGGTTTCCTCCCTGGCGGCAAAGACGTACTCCCAACCAACAGAAAGATCTTGCAGCAGCTAGTTAGCAATACTTTCAGTGGGGAGACTCGCCGAGCTGCAATCAGATACGCCGTGAAAAGCCAGCGGGTTGAGACTGCTGCGCATGACCTCGAGATTGGCAGCATCTACCCTACAGGCGCTTTCGTTCCCGATGGCAGCAAGTCGACACCAGTAGACCCCAGGGGATTTTTATACACACCCACAGCACGCCCGGGCCACCGTCTGCCTCATGCCTGGCTTGAACAAGGTTCGAGCCGGATTTCTACTCACCACCTCTTGGGCAACCAGGGTGGCTGGGCTCTCATCACCGACGGCAGCGATGCTGGTAGACAGTGGATTGATGTTGTCACGAAACTCGAGAAGCAACATGGCTTGAGAATTAAAGTTGCCCGTGTTGACAAAGGCTGCGATTTCCTCGATGTCGATGGGCAATGGATGGAAACTGCGGGGGTCAAACCATCTAAGGGGGGAGCCGTGCTCGTTCGGCCAGATGCTTATGTGGCTTTGAGAGCACCAGAGTACAGCGCTGAAAAAGTTGCCCAGCTTGAACGGTTCTTCAGTATCACGCAGGAATTTAGGGTGCAGTGAACGGAGAAAATATCGTAATTGATCTGCTCCTCAAGTGCCACGAGGTCTACAGGCGGGAAGTAAATGTCGTTTGTTAGTAGCACCGGTATGAAATTACGCGTGAATCTCAGTTATAACTTCGTCAAAATATAGACATAAACAATCGTCGAGTTGCTGAACTCAAATACTTGTGCTTTGTGTCACCCTCAAGAAAAGCAGCTATCGTACAGAAAGTAGTCATAGGGGTAAAGAATCCAGTTAGGCTATAAGTGTGCTACGGGGCCGCATTCCATTGATAATTGCAGAGCCTGATTCACTCTTGATTCTTTTGAACAACGACTTGAAGGAATATTCCGCTTTGTATATTTCAGGTTCTCGACTACCCGCAAGCAGAGATCCTCGCATTAGAGATCTTTGTAGCAGAGTGCTTTGTGCAAACTTGTTACCGCTCTTCAAATTTGTCTAGCTCGGAGGCGCTGTCACTAGCGTCACCAGTCTCGACAAGGTCCTCATCGTAACCGTCTCGCTCCGGATCGGCGAAGGACTAATTATGGCGCCATTTCCTTTTGTAGGCATGAACCAGCTCTACTGGCTGACAACCCATGTATGACTGTAAAACATCCACACTCCCATGTCGAAGTGGTCATCCTCGGTTGGAGATGTGGAGGTATCGAGCAACCAATAATAGATGAAAAGGCACACCAAATCGCCTATTCCAACCACAGGTCTGGGTTTGGCCTAAATTCGTTTTTGAGTTCACTATTGCAACCCTAGAATGATGGGTTCAGTACGTAGCCTTAGAAAGCAGGCCTTCCAACATGCTGGGCATAAGGCCCCGCACCCAGGTGATGTCCTGTTTAGGCGACGTTCTCGATACAATGTTTTGAAGAAATTCTGTCAAAAAGTTAGCTACACATTATCCCACTATATTCCTTCATTCTGGGGGTCGAATACCTTGCATAGATGCACCTAGAGTCCAGTATTGAGCAAAGCGCCTCAGGGCGAACTTGGTTATCTGGCACTGCAGAGAATGCAAGACGTCATTGTCGTTACTACCATGACTGTAAGGTCTTTGTGTTGCATACACTGCAGCTGGGCCGATTAAACCACCTGTCACAAGCGGCGATGCCAGAGACATGAAGTCGGGTGGCCACAAGCGTAATCCACGTAAGTGTTCATTGATATATTGGCCACATATCTCGCCAAGCGTATCATATATGTGGTTGCTGTCGAAACTGGCGCAGGCGCTGCTCGAGCCCGGCAATTCGTATTGATTGCGGTGGGACTGGACTGAGATTTTCTCGAGTTCGAGACTAACAGACACAAATATGTGGGCGCTAAAGAAACAATCAGCCTGTAAACCAAGAAGCCTACAAGAGGTGTGATTGCTTTGCACTTACCTTTGTAGTAAGACCATGGTACAGAGGGCCCAATTCTTTTCAGCATAATTGCGATCTTCAAATACCATGTTCGCAGCGCAAATGTGGAACTTGGGCGGCAGGCTGAGAGCGAAGCAGTAGAGAGCAGACTCTAAGATCTCGAGATCGTGATTAGAGCGCTCCTGCTTGTCAAACTCCTGATTTGCTGACCGTAAAAGGTTGTTGGCCACGAGAAACCATGCATAGGCATCTTGATTCTCACAACCCTAAAGGCTTTTCCATGACTCTGATGGTCCTTTGGTGGATATTCGCGCTGACGGGGTCTGATGATTAGAAAACCACGCTCCATCACCCACCGGAAGCATGACATCCATCCTCAGTGAATCAAGATTGAACGGTTTGGAAGCAATTACAGAAGCAAAAGTGTCCATTTGGAAAATAGCCCACCAAGCTCTGCGCTTCTCTTCTCTCTCGAGCCAAGTCAGTTCTGTGCCGTTTCCGTCCTCAGGTGGGTCTCGGTCAACCTGGTGAAGGGACAGACTGTAAGCCATTCGACAACACCATCCAACGCCGAGCCAAGCTTGAAATGTAGGCCCCAATGTGAGGTCATAAAGGTGAGAAGAATGCACCCCTGTAAAAAAATTGGAGACGGTCGGTCTTCGCTCTTGACGAAACGATCGCAGAGAGCTCTGGCCCTCTTTGCAAATTGCTCACCCCGTTCCGTTGGTCCATCGGTCCACGTATCGTCCCATCCCGAGAACCGTGCCGAAAGGGCGAACATACCATTCAATAGCAAGGCCGTCTCGAAATCGAGTCCATGGTAACGGTCTTCACCACTGCGGTTCGATCCAAAAAATCTCTAAGTAGAGCTTCGGGCGGTGAAGCAGTGGTAAGAAGCATTGAACTCTGTCGAAGAAAAGCTCAACACTAGGAAGTGTTAGTAGATGTCCACATCAGCCTAAATCATGGTGCGTTCACTTACAGATGATCTGCCACGTGTGTTGGTACATGTGTCGATAATAAGCCACACTGATCATTAGACAGCTGCAATGGGGATTGTGAAGACCTAGTATCGCTAAGCGCCTGCACCGAGCAAGTACTGTTGTGCCTTATTCTAGAGGTGTTAGGTTTTGACTTTGAGAGATTTACATTATTTGCTGTCGTGATCTGGCGGTTGCAGGATTCTGCACTATTCAGATAATCCAGGTCTTCCGTTGTCAAATCGGTGCTCAGATGGTCGGATGATGCAGCGTGGGTAGCGGCGGGGCTCAACAATCCTTGTGGATATTGCTGCTGAAGTGTTGAGTAATGGAACAGGTCAAAGAAGAGGTTATCCGGCGTCCCGGCAGACGTTGCTAGATGTTGAACATGCCCCCGGCTCGGAAATCGATTGCAGGATGGATTCTCCCAATATACTGTCGAATCACTGAACGAAGCTGCCTGCTGCATGTTTGGCGAAACGTCGAATTCATTGGTCTGTTTTGTTTGGGACGGCGCTCTGATAGTACTCTCTAGCACTGATTGGTCTTGTTGGTTGTTTGGAGAATGTTGGAAAGCCGGCGAAGACTGTCCTGCACACGAGGGAAAGTCAGACATACTTCCACCAGCCTCCTGCGCGGGGCTCTTCGCCTCCGTTAGACGCCCCGTATAGCGCTGACGTCGATTCACTTTCCGGGCGATAGGATATATACAGCCGGTCCCAATGCGGCCGCATAATGAGCATGAGGCTGTTTCATATCACCTGCAAACACCATCGAGAGTCAGAGCAGACAAGCTATTGGGAAGAGCGGGTGGGAGAGCATATGCGGACGAACATCTTGTCTTCTTCCTGCAACGGTAAATCTCCATCAGCATCAGATGCGCGGGTGAAAGAATTGAGGCGGGGTTTGGTTTCTACCTTCTACACTCTTCACAGGCCCGATGGACTGGTGGTCTTTTCTGCGAGTTGTCGAAGGAGCTGATGTATTGCATCCAGCCTGCATCCATCATGGTGATTGATGAGGATGATGAGGATGATGAGGATGGGCTGCGCGTCAAGTGACCCGAGCGAGCCGATGCCTTTCCCTTCGAGAACGTAGAGCCGTACGTATAGTTACGAGTGTATCAACGGGTTTTGGTCTGGGCGAAGAGATGGATGCAGGAGAATAGACGGAGAGGCGAGGAGATGTCGATGGACGGATGCAGCAGTAGAGACGCAGATTCGCTGTCGAGGGGTGGATACAGGGCAAAACGGACGAAGAGAAGGGGAGATGTCAAGGAATGGACGGAGGATCCGGACAGTAACGGCGCGAAACGGGCAAATGCGGGGAAAAGAGTGGAGAGCCATTCCCGTTACCGAGTCCAACTGGCAGCGATAGTAGCGCCGTCTGCTCAAACGGGCGTTGGTTACGAAGGGTACAGATATCCGGCAACTGTGACGGAAGAGGTGATAAGTAGTGTGACGGAGGAGTATAGGTTCGTACAACCACAGGCGGTTCTAGCTAGACCCACAGGCCTGTGGCTATAGCCAGGCACCTGTGTTTGCAACCGGAATCAAAGTTAATCCACACGCCGTGAGTGGTCGAGTTATGGCCTTAATATTTGAGGATATACTTTCCGAAGCCGCTGAGAAGGGGAGTACCAAATGAAATGCCTATGTTCGTCTCTCTTTTATGTTTCCCTAGGTGCATATATGAATGATCCACCTGGTCCAGGAGAGTGACTACCGTCTCTGGTGACAGCGGTGAGTAATACGAAAGTTGTACCTGAATTTTAGACAACCAGCTTCTACGCTTTTCGGGATGTACCAAGCATAGGCAAAGTAGAAATAGGATTGATTACTAGATTATTGTTCACTAAGGTTTCGCAAGGTGAGACTGAGCCCTGGAGATGGCGGGGTAAAATAAACCCCACCTTCCGCTTTCGGACAGACAGGGCCCTTCGTCACGACTCGAGAACATTTTCTTCGTGAGAACCTCCCTCTGTTGATCATCTTTCAAATTTTCTTTTCGCCACTGTTTCTGGAAGCTATCCACCATCGATCGAGCGGTCCCCCAGAAGGCCTGCTGAACATCTCTATTGGACTCGCAGTGGTGCATGTGAAGTATCACCGGATGACTCGAAAACAGCCTGAATTCACGTAATCCACAGCCTTCAAATACCAACCCACCCGCTTTCCTCCCTCAGTACAGCAGAGAATCATCTTCGCCGAAGTCAGATATGGGGCTTCTCGATCTCCCAGTCGAGATCCTGATTCTCATTCCCAACCATCTGCGCAACATCGAGGATTTCATGAGCGCATCTTCGTCCTGCAGGACACTGCGAAATGCTTTCCAAGGCACCGATCCTCATCAAATCCTTCGCCTGGCTGGCGCAGCATCGCGAATCTTCTTTCATCCAGATCCATACTTCCTGATCGCTGCGACAGTTCGTCAAGTCAGTGATTGGGCTCTCGAGAGTCAGGAGAATACCGAGATCCTGCGCAAGGCATTTATGGGCGGGATCGAGGGGCTGTACGACCTCTGCATCGAGAAAGCAGGCCTCACAATGGAAGACGTCCGCAGACTTCACGCAATGCGTTTCACGGTCCTAAATCCAATGTCGGATTTCATCGATAAAATCGCTGGAAAGCAATGGTACTCAACACCCAACTTCTGGGATGGTGGGGTATCAGACGCAAACACGGTCGCCTGTGAAGCAGAACGAGCCCTCTTCCAGATCATCATTTACGGCGAACTCTTCTCATCAACAATGCGAGCACATCTCCAGCCCGAATTGAACCTTCCTCGTTTTGATTTTCACTTTCGGTTGGATTATATCAGGTATTGTATCCCGGACTGGATTTGTGAGATGGGAGCTCCGGGTATTGATCGCCCGTTGCCGGTTGGTCCATACGCACCCGAAGAGATGAAAGTAAATCATTTGCCTGCAGATCAGATTGCGTTGAACCATGTTCTGAACTGTCGTCGTTGGAGAGAATCCTGGGAGCGAGTTCGGAGGCAAATCGGAGAGGACTTCCAGCTAGAGTGGAAACAGGATATGTGGCATTCAGCTGTCCAGTGTCAAGGATTGGAGGGACTCGAGATGTTGAGACCGGGAGGTGTTGAGAAATGGCGCGACAGGTTGACAGAAATCAGGAATCGGATTGAGAAGCTGGAGAAGATGCCTGAGGTGTACGACTTTCATCCTCGAAGTCAACAGGGGACTGAATATCCGTTCATGGCGAATGAGGTGTACATTTTAATGTGCGGGCTGTGGCCATGGTAATGAGAAATGAACGCGCGTATCTCTTCCACAGTCAGCCGTTGTCTTCAATTGAGAAAGGATACTTCTTGGGTGCTCAACGGGAAGGAAGAACTCAAGATGAAAATACCGGCTTGGCTGATGTCGATTGCGGTATGTATTTAGGCTCGTTCCGAATTGAGTTGATAGCTCGCATAACACCAATATGGCAGAATCCGACAACCTGGTTATGTTGGTAATGCTAAGAAGATCTTTTGGCAGGATCTTTTATTCTCCATTTCTGCGTATCTGCGAAAATCTTCAGCTTCAAGGCGGACTCTGATCACGGCCGAGAAGAAAGATGTACTCGGGTCCAGGAAACTCTCTCCCTTTCCCCATACCTGGAACCGAATCCCCGAGTCGCTAACAATCCCATCCCGCTTCAGCACTGACAGTGATGCACAATTCAATTATTCGCTAAATTTAGGGGGTCAGCGCTGCAAGTTGTGGCGTCGAACAGCACTCTTCACTGCCAATCAGCGCCTTCCCTCCCCTCGCTTTCCCCTATCGGGCGACTCGGGCTCCGACGGCGACCGAATTTAGGGTAACCACACTATCGGATTGCTGCAGATAAGGGCCTTGTCAACGTTCAAATTAGGCGGCTCTCCCCAGGCCCAGAACATGTGAATGGACGGCAGGTCTTGGCTCAATTCAGCTCGTCCAACATCTCGTTCTTTTCGCGTTCCTTTCTTTCTTTCCTTTCTTCACGATGATACTCCTGTCAATGCTCACAATGCTCCTCCTCGCAAAAGCAAAATCGATTCGAAACTCCCGCCACGCTCCTCTGATCGCAGTCGGAGCCGTCGTGTTTCTGGTGTCTCTCGTTTATCTACGACCCGCAATCTTCACCATCCCCACGTTTTCGTTTTCTCCATCCCATCCCGTCGAAGTCGAAATCTCGCACAACGAACTCCTCGAAACGACAGATCTATTCGATGATCCATTCCTCGAGTCTCCTGCGATTAAGAACCTCTGCGAGAGGACGGAATGGAATCCAAAGGTGTTGTTTACCTGCAATAGGTCTGGGGGCGGTGTTGGTAACCTGCGGAACTCGATATTGAATTGTGTGCGGTATGCTATCTCCGCTGGTGCAGGCCTCACTCTGCCACGAGTTATTCTGCGAGATCCGAACGATATCTCGCACATCTGGGAACGAGAGACAATATCCTTTGATTATATATTCGACGAGACGCATTTTGTGGAAAGCCTGAGGTTGTCGTGTCCGCAGCTACAATTGTTTGATGACGCGAAGGAGTTCCAAGAAGAAGCGGAGGAAGATCCGATTTTGTTGTTGCCGGAGAGTTTGATGGAGGATACGCCTACGGGAATCGCACACCCTGAAAGATGGAGGGGGAAGTTTTATGGGTGGTTGAGTAAGGAGCGGGATACGGATTCGAGGGTTGTTGTTGATTTGGATCGGTCATATCTCAAATACCCTATATACTCGGATATGGACGACTTTGCGTTGAGTTTTGGCAAGATCCTCAAGTTTCGAAAGGAGGCGAGAGAGCTGGCTACAACGGTGTTGAAGAATCTGGCTTCTAAGTACGATCTACATGCCAATTTCGGAGACAATATCTGGAAAAACACTTTCTTTGGCGCACATCTTCGTACAGAGGTCGATTCACAGAGGGGGTTCCCGGTCGAGGTCTACGAATACTCGAAATACTCCGTCCAATCACACTACTACCTCGATCAAGCTTCTACGTCAGGACTACCCGTCATCTACCTTGCATCCGGCGACGTCCATGAACTGTACAAATTCACGCAAGACGCACATCTATACAACATCACCGTATCAACGAAACACGACCTGGTCAATGGGGAAGATAAGACCAAACTGGAGAATTTGACGTTCGATCAGCAGGCTTTGGTGGATTATTTGGTGTTGATGAAGAGTTCGGAGTTTGCGGGCGTGGGACATTCGAGCTTTGCGTGGAATATTGCTTTGTGGAGACATCAGTTTGCGAAACAGAGGGATCATTTGAGTGGGCCGCAGTTGATGAGTGATGAGTTGAGTCAGATTTATGGGACGGTGGGACAGTATTTGGAGTATGCTGCTTGTCTTTGGCCTTGAAAGGCTCGGGGTGCTCAGCGGATCACCCAAAGAGCAAACGATCCTGGAAACCAGTCACCATCAAAGTTACAAACAAATCCGGCTGAGGGGGATTTGCAACACACCAACAGGTATTTCCTGTGGCAACAATCGACGGTACATTCTACTCAAAGAGTCGGAGCCGACAAGCGGTTGGAGAGGCGACATATATGAGGCTCGAAGAGTGCTCGATTCAATGCAGGAAAGCATAGAACAGAGAGTACAGCTTTTCCAGGCGTCGAGCAAAAGAGGAAGGGGAGGAGATACCGGTAGACATCTAGCATGGTAGAGTTTCTGCGACTACCCATGCCTGAGTGAGACAGGACGGATATTGTGCAGTTGTGGGCGAAAACCTTAGACGATACCAATCCAATACTTTTAGCTTGCAATGAAGTAGGATATTACAACTCACTTACAAGGACACCACGTCCTGTTTCCGCCCGCAACACTTAGATAAGATTGATTCATTAAATATTATGGGCTCCTAGAATTCTAATGATATTTTATTTGTGATTTTTGGATCCGATTTAATAGAATTATCTAGCAGAGAGGGAATTTCAAGAGACTATATCCGAGCCAACCGAGCTGACAGGAGAATTTAGAGACGAGAGTGACTATGAGAACGTAATCAAGCAGATCGAAATAGACAAGGCTATGAATACACGAGCTCAGCAGCGGCGCTTATTGAAAGAAACATACTTCTGGCCGATGGTCCAGCAACGTGCGAAGATGATTGGTGCATTGCCAACTCCCTCAGGCCCGAAAACCGAGATTACTCCTCAGGAGAGAATTACAGCAAAGAGGTTTGTACTTGCAATTGGACACGGCACGAGCAGGGACAATATTCTAATGAGAAACAGAGGAGCAACTGCATTACTTCTCTACCGGACTAGCGAACTTAAGACACACTTCTTTCACTATCCAAAGAAACTCGATTTGTTACTCTCCTAGAATCAAGTATTCGACTTTCCTCTCCAACAACTTCGATTGAGAGTCATAGTTGAGGCGGCAAACGACTTTTCTGGTAAGTGTGACATTGGAGATAAGCGGATTTTTTTTTTTGAAAGACTCCGTGTTGTTCGAACAGAGGCCTGGGGAAATGATATTAGTGCTTGGGACCATGACGAAACAGAGTACAAGAATTTCTTGGCAGAGCATACCGTGGAAGCCACTTCCGTGAAGTCAAACAAATATGTCCTTTTCCATGACATAAATGGCGAACTTGATAGTAATAAAGCTATATTTGTCAATATAGTCCCTTATGAGGGTGAGTCTAGAGAAAGGGTGATAGGAAACAAGCTTGCCTCGACCAAACTCCTCTCTGTTTCTCCGTTGATCCCCGTCGCTCCGGGAGATTTTCTTGGCATATTTTCTAGGAAACTTCGATACTCGGATTCAAAGCCGTGGAAAACTGTCGAGGGCCTGTTCTAGGGCTTTGGCTAGACCATTTGGAAATACCGGGCAAGTTGAATCAGATGAGGGTAGCCAAGCCTGGCGAGAAGACGAACGTCTGTTTTGCCTGGGAGGAAGTAAATGAAGCAAAGGGGGAGAAGTCCTTCTGTCAATATTAGAAAGTTCTAGTGGTTGCGACGAGGTACATCATGCCATTTGATCAGCTTATTCGCCCTCTTTGACTGGGCTGTAAATAGGCAGTCTGCGAACGATGCCTCGGCACGACCATCACGAAGGAGGATAGCACAAGAGAACCAGGATTGCAATGAAGCAAAAGTAGAATAGGCCATAGAGTGAAATTGAGCGACTATGTCGTAGTTTACTATCGGATCGGGAAAGGCGGCGGCACGGACGGGCCCGGAGGCGCTGAACTTAGCGGGCTTTGTCAGCCCTACGCTTGTATCTCATCCCCCGGATCTTCACCAGGCGGCGGACCATTCATTTGCTATTCAAAAGAATGGGGATGTTTACAGCTGGGGCCTGAATAGTTTCGGCCAAACTGGAATTGCTGAGAACTGGCTGAAAATCGCGGGGTTGAACACGGCTGACTTTGTAGCTTGGCTCAATTAGCAACGATATCATCTAGGTTCGTGACAGATGAGAAAACCGGTATAAGGGGAAAGGTAAGTACCATTCTTGACTCGATATAGCCCCTCCTTGTTATAAGTTTCTTTCTAGCATACTTCCCCCGATTGCTTAATACGAAAGCCAGCTTGCGAATGTTCGACAGCGTCTGTGGGTGCTCGGGGCCGACTTAGAGGAGCTATAGCGTCTGCCGCTGCATCTGCTCTGCCTCGACATATTTGCCTTGCCTACGTAGCACTAACGATAGGTTGTCTATAGTTTTTAGAGTGTGTGGGTGCTCGGGGCCGAGGACTTTTTGCTGGAGTTGTAGTGTTTGCCGATACATTTGCTCCGCCTCGGTATATTTGCTTTGCTCGGATAGATCTAACGCCAAGTTGTTTATAGTTATTAGAGTGTTTGGATGCTCGGGGCCGAGGACCTTTTGTTGGAGTTGCAGCGTTTGTTGATGCATTTGCTCCGCCTCGGTATATTTGCTTTGCTTGAATAGATCCCACGCTATAGTGGCCATGCTTAATAGAGTGTCTGGGTGCTCAAAACCGAGGACCTTTTGCCGGAGTTGTAGCGTCTGCCGCTGCATCTGATCTCCTTCAATATACTTGCCTTGGTTACTAAGCTCTATCGCTAGGTTGCCCATAGTCATTAGAGTGGCTGGGTGCTCGGGGCCAAGGACCTTTTGCCGGAGCTGTAGCGTTTGCCGATTCAACTGCTCCGCCTCGATATACTTGCCTTGGTAACCTAATACCAACCCTAGGCCGTGCATACTCGATAGTGTGTCTGCGTGCTTAGGACCAAGGACCTTTCGCCGGAGCTGTAGCGTTTGCCGACCCACTTGTTCCGCCTCGATATACTTGCCTTGGTAACTCAGCAATATTGTCAGATTATACATACTCAATAGCGTCTTTGGGTGCTCGGGGCCAAGGACTTTTTGCTGGAGCCGTAGCGTCTGCCGATTCATATCCTCTGCCTCGACGTACTTGCCTTGCCTACGTAGCACTAACGCTAAGTTACTCATGCTGCATAGCGTATCTGGGTGCTCAAGACCAAGGACCTTTTGCCGGAGCTGTAGTGTTTGTCGATCTATCTGGTTTGCCTCGATATACTTGCCTTGGCTACTTAGTACGAACGCTAAGTTACTCATACTCGATAGAGTATCTGGGTGCTTAGAGCCTAGAACTTTATGCCGGAGTCGTAGCGTTTCCCGCTGCATTTGCTCGGCAGCCCTATGCCTGCCATGGCTCTCAAACATACACGCAAGACTATCCATGCTCGTCAGCGTGACTGGGTGCTCGGAGCCGAGGGCTTTCTCTTCTAGCTGCAGCGCCTTTCGGTGCATCTCCTCGGCCATCCTATGCTTACCCCGCCCGTCTAGTGCACGGGCGAGACTATACATACTTGCTAGATTGTGTGAATCAACCCCGTCATACACAACCTCCATTGCTCGGTCTTGTAGTACTTCATGATTGTATGGTTGAGGAGCTGGAGGGGGAGAGAATGGTGCAGGACTTTGACCAGTAAACGTGCTTTCATGTAATTCAAGTAAAGCAGAGATTGACGGGGTTGGTGGTGCAGCGGTGGACATAGGTGACGAAGGTAGTCCCTGAGGATGTTGTTGGTTTGAAGTACCATGTGGACTCGGAGCTGCATGTGGTGAAAGAGGTCCCGTATCTGATGGAGTGTAGCAGCTGATAGCCCCAGGGGTAGCTACACGATCATAATGACTTAGGTCCGTCATCTAAGAAAGGACTAATGCAGCGGGAATCATACCTACTATGCTTGTGTCCCCGTCCATGTTCCTACGAATTGTCTCGCCAAAAGACTGGACAGGATGCTCTTTTATATATCTGGTGATTTTCTGTGGGTTGACGGTTCGTCCGCGGACTCGGAAGGCAGATTGCTTGTTGTTTTCTAAAAGTCGTTTTCTCCGCTTCCTTATTATAGCTTCCATCTCGTCTGGCTGGATGTTCTTATTGACACCCCATTTCCTGATCCGATCCTTGTACTGTTTTGGGCTAATATTTAGTTAGCCGCTGATATATAACAGAAGAGTGGTAGTTCCATACGTAGCATCAAGCCCATGTTGTGCTCTCATATACTCCATAGCACTGTCCAGAGTACCTCTCTCATACTGCTTTATAATCTCCGGTCTCTGTGCATCCCAGTCCTCCGCTGCGTATTTTCGCACTTCGTTTTGCTTGTTAGCTGGCGGGAGCATAGCGTGCAATTGTAGTTGCGGTTGTGGTTGCGGTTGTGGCTGCCATTGCGGTTGCGGTTGTGCAGGTTGATCGTTCGAGGGCAGGTAGATGGTTTCTAGAGGCATAAGCGTCTCCCAATTTGCTGGATTCCATGGCAAATCCATGTCTAGAATGTGGGAAATATCTGAAGCCCTGTGAAGTAAAATAGTGTGAGAAAAGGTCGTTCAAAGAATGAGCACTGCTTGACCAAAACAGGGTTGGAAGGAAGACAACGAGAGGGATTTAACAGTTTTGAAGGATAAAGATGCTAGCGGCCAGACACGGCGCATAAATGCAGTTGAGATTGTAATGGCCCGAAGTGCGAGTGGACGGAGATGATATGAGGTTCGGGGATCGCATACCCCCCCCCTGCTCTACTAGCGTGCTGCTACAAAAGGACCGTCTGTGCACACTGCCGCTGAGAATGCGCCACAAAAGTACTTGTCGGTGTACGCTCTCGTCCCTCGTCTGCGTCCCTGCTAGCGTAACGCTACAAAAGGACCGTCTGTGCGCACTGCCTCCGAAAGCGCACCACAAAAGTACCTATCCTCTCACCTAACTACTTGTACCGAAATACCCTGTCAACCAGCCCCACCATTACAAGTAATTAAAGGGGGTATAGTATTGGTGCACGCCGTTCTCGCGTGCCCCAACTCTGCTAGCGTGACGCTACGAAAGGCGCATCTATGCGTGCTTATCGTTTTGAACGCACTACAAAAGTACTGTCAGTGCTTGCTCTTATCACTCTACAAAGCTGCATAGCAGGGCGTCTTGGTGTCAAGTAGCCATCTAAGGCGCTCGCTAAGGGAACAGGAATGCATCCCTGTGTGAATAAGCTCGTTCAGCTTGTCCAGAGAGAAAACGGCCTTGTGTTTTATCCCGTTTACAATCTTGGGCCATGATGAATCTGGTCTTGGGGAAGAGTGTTATTGCTGGGCGATGCTGCTCATGCGGTAAGTTGCTTTAAACTCTCCGCATGACACTGGCTGACGAGTTGCTCAGATGCCTCCACAAGGAGAGAGTACAGGCCTAGCGATTGAAGATGGTATTTTGCTTGCCCGAGTTCTCGCCTCATCTTCTGGAGGTCGGTACAAGAAGCATTTCGAACACACGAAAAGACGCGGCGACCACGCATCGATAAAGCCTATCAAGAGGCGGTGCTGAGATGGGAGCATATCAAAGATAGGAACTGGTTGGTGCAGAAATTTCTTGAGTGGCTGATGTGGATAATCTTGTGGTATAAGATGGATGCCTGGGAGTCGAGCGTAGCATACGATGTTCAAATGGAGGAGATCGTGGGTTGTGGGTTGTGAAGAGTTGAGTTTCTCACTCACAGGGAGACGTTAAGTACACCAGCCCAATTCGTTGCGGCCCCGAATTAGGGATTGGAGAAGGGACAATTATGTACTGAAGATGAAAATGTCGGGAGGTAGGAGAGAGGTCGCAAAGAGTAGGCGAAATACACATCGGAGAGAAATTGTAAGGGTAGGGAATGAAATCTTTGGAGTACCGGGGAGAATTTTATGTCAAAGTAAAAGCGTTCTCCTGGAG
Organism: Phialocephala subalpina; assembly: GCA_900073065.1. Classification (NCBI taxonomy): domain Eukaryota; kingdom Fungi; phylum Ascomycota; class Leotiomycetes; order Helotiales; family Mollisiaceae; genus Phialocephala; species Phialocephala subalpina. The sequence goes on from FJOG01000010.1 coordinate 1,648,527, forward strand.
ACTGCCTTTCATATGCAATGCAATAGCCTCTGCATCCATGAACCCATACAGGTAGCACTCCCCTGCAAACTTGTACGACTCACCTTCCGTACTTGACCTGAGGACGACCGGTACACTGCATCCATACAGCACGCAGATTAAGTCTCCGATCCGAGCTGTCTCTGGTACAGCACCGATGTGACCTGACTTGGTGATGGCGAGTCTTCTTCCTAACATACCAGCTTGGATTGCGCTTAGGACCTTGGCTGAGAATTCTTGAGGTGTGCATGTTGAGGGGTCACAAGGAGACCCCCTCATGATCTCTGCGATATCTTTTTTACTTGCTCGTTCTCTAGAAGAGATTCTACCTGAAATGATAGTGTTGACGTATGCATCGAGGTAGACGTGACGAACGGTGGGGTCGTATCCAATCATTTTGGGGCTTGAAGAAGGATCCTGTGAAGGTTGGTTGTAGCCGCTGAGAATGATGGAAATATTTCCCAATGCACGTTGGACCTCTTCGGTAAGGCCATCTAGTATCTCTCCTGCGGAGAGAAGAGTCGTATGCCATTCATTCACGGCATCATCGAGTCTTGGAGACATCGACGGTCCTGGAGATATGATGGCAATAGAATCAATGAGAATTCCTATTGTTTTCAGGCTTCGCCACTCCGAGGTCTTCATGTCTGTAGAAAGCAGGTACTCTGACCGACGATCAAATCCAGAAGCAGCGAACAGACTTTCACGGCCATCCGTCGGGGTAAGTGGAGAAGAGGCGAGGTTCTGATCAAGAGAGTAATCTGGCACCCAAGACGGTAAACACCAATCGAGATTAGTTTTCGTCGACTTTTGCCATCCGCAAATGGGATCAATAGATCGTGCTTGAGTTATGAAGTGCCGTGTTGTATTTGAATATGCCTATGAAGATCAATCATCGCGTGTAGGAACGGCGATTGGAAGAGTCTTACCTCGCCGACGGACTTGGTGTAATCAGGTTTGAGGTACTCGTTCATTCGATCGCCCATCAAGCCGAGTAGGGAGTATACCTTATCTCGAGGATCAGTTGCTTTGCGATATCGACACTCTCGAACTAGATCTCGCAGAGATTGGCGCTTTCTTTGATTCTAGCCAAGTCTGATCTTTTCGAGTCCTGTCAAGCTGGTGGGAATTATCAGCAACGGCTTGAAGATTGTACTATGCACGGGAAAACAACAGGAGTCTGACCGTTCAATGTTCTCAATTGGGATATTCCGAACAAAGTGGAGATAGTATATGGTTCGGACAATGTATCTCCAGCCCATGGCCACACTTCCAACCTGCATCTCGACAGTGTCGGCAGCCCCCACTTCCTGTACTCGATTCAGCTTCATTGGAGATGCGGTGAAGATGAATTACTCACCTGCACAACCCACATTCTGGTGAACCAATCATGCTGGATGAATATGCGAGCCATTAGGTTAGAGATCTCGTCGAAGTCACCCTCATGTTTGACCTTGCGTAGACGCCGATCAGATGGGCGCCAGTTTGAGATATCCTCAATAGAATCTTGGTGTAGGGAATAGTTCTCGTCTGGACTCAAGAGCAACTCAGCCACCTCGTCTTTCGCTGCTGGTGAAATGATGTCCCCGACTTCAGCAAAAGACTGTCCAATTCGAAACATGCTATTTCCGAGCGCTTCTGCGGCGCCTTGCCACACGCTCTCGAATGCCTCTTCCACGGCGTCGTCTTCTGTGTTTTGAGCATCTCCCATTTGTGCCGAAGATCCTGTGATTTTGTCTACGAACTCCAAACATCGTGTGGCATCTGGTGATGATGGCCCGAGCCAGATGCGAACGGCATAAGCGGAATGGTAGATCTCTCGCATGAGCAAAATCTGGGCTGATCTCTCTTCGAAGTCATCCTGATTGATACACAGAGCATCTGCCCAGACTAAGATGTCATTTGGCGAGCTCTTTTGAATGGCGCGCAGCCCACTGTAGAGGTTTTCCGTGATGGCTATTGGCTGCCCATCAATCAGAATCTCATGAGACTTCGCTGGCTGACCCCAAACGTATGAGAGAGCATAGAAAATTGGAAGGCGAGCGCTGCGCAGCAGACGACTGGTTCGTGAAAGTGTGACTGCAGGAAGATGATGATTTGTCAATGTTCCAGATAGTGGCCCGGCATTCGTTCTTCCAAGCACTAACTTGATGTCACGATGTATCGTGAGCAGACGAATCTCCGAGCTCGCGCTGTCGATAGGATTGTACTTGTAGGATGGCATCGAGAGAAGAGATAATGCGCATGCTGTGCTGAAAAATTGTCATCGTACACAAAATTGAATCTTGGAGAAGGTTCAAGCGGTTGCGAAGAGAGAAACGTTAGGCTTTGACCTGCAGGTATTTTTAGTGCTGTCACATGGCTTACTGGAACCCCGCGCTCATCTCTTGACGCGTTACATGTCCAACCCCCATCAACAATACGTCTCCCACACAATCTCGAAGATGGCCCCGAATATCGAGCGGCGTCTGCCACCATCGGAGGTGAACTGCAAATGGTGGCTCCGCGGATACTGTTCTCGAGGGAAATCGTGTCACTTCAAGCATGATGATGCCATGTTCTCTCTTGACAACAAGAAAGCACAGCACAATCTCCAAGAGTCTGCAGAATCCGCAGAACCCTCGTCGACTGCTCCGGCTAGCTCTCCAGGCGAGGGTGCTGGTAAGACTAGATTTGTGAATCAATTGCATTAAGTATCTGACTTCTTGGCCAGCCCCAGAACCGGTATCAACAACATCCCAAACATGCGTCATCTGCTTCGAGACACCGGAAACCTACGGCCTTCTTGTCAACTGCGATCATGCTTTCTGTCTCGGTATGCCTTCTTTAGAATCTGCCATTCATTACTAACCTTGCTAGACTGCATTCGAAGCTGGCGTGCCACTGCCCCCAAGAATCCAACCTCCGAGAACGAGCTGAAGAAGACCTCCAAGACTTGCCCCATGTGCCGATCCCAGAGCCATTTCACCATACCCAGCTCTGTCTGGCCGGTCACGGCTGGATCTGAGAACACAATGAAGAAGGAGATTGTGGATGGCTATCTTGGACGAATGAAGAATATTCCATGTCGGTATTTCGAGCAGAGCGCGAAAGACTCTGCCCCAGATTACAAATTCAAATGCCAGTTTGGAAACAATTGCCACTATTCACATACCCACCCGGATACCAAAGAACCGTACGTCTTCTCGCAGCAAGAATTGAAGCCGGAACGGACATCACGGAGGGCAGACAGAGCGCGGCTTCTGGCCGATATGGCCATGATGGAGATGCTATTCAGCGACGACTTTTCATATGGGGGCGAGGATTGGCTAGACGAAGTGCAAGATGACGACGATTTCGGAGATCAGTTGGTGTTTGAGGCAGAGTTCACGGGTCTTTCGTACAACGACATTGAGGATTTCGGTTATGACTATGGGTGGGAATAGGCAGTACAAACCTTCACAATGGCGGGAGTCTGGGTGGCGTTAGGTGCATGGGACTATGGGCAATCAGCATTTGGCCAGGAAGATTTACACCCTTCGAGAGAATGTATGGACAAGCTTGGAGTTATGAAATTTGCAGCTGTATTCGTCGAATGAATGTCTTCTACATGATATCGCAACTTGACTACGCAACTTTCCCGATAAGCTGGACCAGCATCTCCTCTCTCTTCAACATTGCCTACCGTCTATGCCGCCGCGGCCTCTCGGCGTGGGACCAGAAGTGCGGGGCGGCGGCTGGCGCGAGCGCGGCTGATTAACAGGAGACGCCACCCTCCCTGACGACTTGAGCATACAGATTCTCGTCACCAGCCAAGCATGGTCCCTACCCGCATCCAAACCACCGAGTTCGGCGAGTTGAAGGTGAAGGCGTATTCGATGCTCCGCGGCCAAGTACAAAACGAATATGCGAAAGCCCGAGATGGCATTGATCAGCACGGCAGGAGATGGAAGTAAGGTGCTGATTAGCGATGGGGGTTCTGACGATGAGGTTTAGAAGGAATTCTTAGGGCAATGGGATATCAGGGAGAATAAATGGAATGGCCATTGGCGCCTGACGAGATTGGAGGGAGGAGGTGTCTATTACCTTAGGCCGGCAATGGGCATTTTAGACGCTATGATCGCTGCGGGCGGAGTGTTGGGCGGGGTGGATGACATCGAGGATATACTCATATGTTTGCGGGAAGTCGCCGAGGATCTTGAGAGAGGCGGCATTTACGTTAGGTGGATGGACCGACCCGGCATAAGATTAAGGCGCGTCAAGTAATGATAAAGCTTTAGGCGTGGATAAAAAGGCCAGAAGGGACAGCGTGATTACTTTAGTAGTGATCGTCCCAATCGTATGTTCGAGGATTACCGCGTTCTAGATGGAGTTGCTACTGGTGGATGCAATAGTTGTGCTTGTCGCCATGGTGCTATTTACTCGCTTGGTATGTTTTTCATCGTCATATTTATTCTGTACTAATTTCTTCAATTCCCCCTCAATTTTAATATTAATATCAACTTCGTCTAATATCCTTTACCTTTATAGCCTTATTAGTATTTAAAGTTAAGGGTTCAATAATATTAATATTTTATAAATATTATATAAAAATATATTAAAAAAGGTTTTATTATTTAATTTTTATAAAATAATAATTTTATTATTAAAAATATTTTTTATTTATAAGATTTATAAAGGAATCATATTTTTAATAATAAAATTAAATATAATTTGATATTTTATTCAATGAAAATAAATTTAAATAATATTATATTAAATTTAATATTAATATATTTTAAATTGAAATATAAATTTTATTCTCGATTTTATTAAATATAAAATCTAATTTAATAATATAATAAATTTCGAAATTAATTTCTTTTTAAATATATTCTTTCAAGAAATTAATTTTATATTTTTAATTTAATTTTTATAATATTTTATTATTTTTAATAAAATATATAAATATATTAATTTTAATTTTAATATTTGAAAAATTAATATAAAATTAATTTCTTTTATATTTAATTTTTATTATTATTATTATTTTTATAAAAAAAAATTATATTTAATTTATAATTTATAAATATAATATTATATTTTTTAATTTTAAAAGGAATAAAATATTTAATTATTTGAATTTTATTTCGTATTTATTTCGTATATATATAAAACTCGAAATATTATTCTTATTAAAACTTTTAATTAAAAATTAAAAATTAAAAATTAAATTTAAAAAGTATATATAATATTATATTATAATTTCGATAATAAAATATATTTTTTAATATAAGGCGTATTTTGAAAAGAAACTTCGATTAACGGATTTTATTCCTCTTTTCGTAATACCATCGGTATAGTTTATCTCCGATTGGTATTTTAATTGCCTCGCGAAAAAAATGACAAAATAATTATACCCCCTTTTGTTGGAACCAATATCCTGCTCATCGGATTCGCTGATTATATACACTTGGTCAAATTCTGTAGATAAAGTATATCAGCTTCTTTTCAAAGATAAATATTACCTCTTGTGAGTAGTATATTATCATTTGCGTTGACGCTGCTCAATCCTGGCTCTTGACTAGTTGTCGATTCTATCTGACTCGAAGAAAAGATCACAACTTCTGCTCATAGAACAAGCAAACACTTTCATGAATTACACCTCTCACCATGCCTCATGATATACCTTATGAAAGATTCATTACCCACCCCCAAAGGATCCAGCTGTCTTGCCCCAGAGTGGGCGAGCCACGCGCAGCCATTCTTCCAGTGATTCGACCGCCGAAACAGTCCTCGACTCTGCAATGGAAATACTACAATTACGAGAGACTTCCGACCCCTACATCTATCAGAATTCTCCGACTCGAGCTTCCTATCATGTTCCAGGAGGCGGATATTTACAAGCCACCGATCCATGGTTCGCTAGAAGTGAGAGATTTGAGCGATTCACCAGAGTATCTCGCCCTTTCATACACTTGGGGTGATCCTTTGACAATCTACGAGAATCATTCTCAGGTCTCTTCGACAGAAGATTGGTCGGCTCCAGCGTTTGAGCTCATACTCGACGGTCAACCTGTGTCCATTGCCACCAACCTTTATACAGCATTGCTAAGTCTTCGATGTCATGGGGTGCAAAGTGATAGCATATTGCTTCCGCAGGGGCTCACTTTAACACCCGATACTATAGACAACAGGAAGCAACCAAGACTTAAGGCATGTTTCCTGTGGATCGATGCTTTGTGCATAAACCAACAAGACTTGGCTGAGAGAGGTGAGCAGATCAAGCTCATGAGCAAGATTTACTCACAAGCTTATGCTGTCTGTGCCTGGCTCGGCGGTGAGGACCTTTATTCCCAGAGTGCTTTGGAGGTTGTTAGGCGGCTGAGCGGAGATGTCAACGAGAAAAACTTTCCCTCATCAAGGTGGCAGAAATTTCGGGCGTACGATATTCGAGATCCTAGGCCGTACAAAGAAATCAGCATGCCGTATACTGCCGTTGATGATTGGCTCAAGTTGTACGCCTTCATCAACAGATCTTGGTTCAAGCGCACTTGGATAGTACAGGAGGCTTATTTATCTCAGAGAATCTTTGTGCTTTGTGGGCTTTGTTACGTATCTTTCCCTGCAGTCTTTAACGCCGTCAACTTCGCGTCCGGGTTTAGCCGGTCGATTCGGCTTAAGTTACTTGCAGAAAAAAGAATGTATGGCCACATCGAAGTAGGCTTCAGAGAATTCCAGAACGAAGAAGCCGGTCACTTGTCCTTTTATCGCCCAAGACCGCTTTCTACCTACAACCAGAATATTGTCGTTGAGGTTATGAGTACACATGGCATGCTTACTGGGAAGCTCGGACAGCCCGAGTTCAAGCTTTTGGGAACCCTTCTGGATCGATATCGAGGTACTCTTGCTGGGGATCCTCGTGACAAAGTCTACGCTTTCCTAGGTATAGCTAAAGAGTTCCAAGGCAATTCTCGCTCTTTAAATCAACAACTACTTGTTCCAGATTACACGAAGTCCGTTACAGACGTTTATACTGACACCATGAAATTTCTGGTGAGATCAAGTGGGAATTTGCTGTTTCTAGGGCTCAAAGAGAGCCGCAATGACTCGCCGCTCAGCGATCTTCCTTCCTGGGTTCCAGATTTTAACGCCTCGTTTCCCAATATGCTCTCCTATCCTGGTGATGAGCCATGGACAGCTTTTGGCTCGGTAAAGTCGAGTCATTTCGATTTCGTTGGCAAGCGATCATTGAAGGTGACTGGGCATCGCGTTTGTCGTGTGGTTGAAATGGCTGCCGAACCTTTTCATGCTGGCAATATACGAGATACCATTCCCATTCTTAGCCGCCTCCCTGAACAGTCAGAGGTCCGAAACCCAAATTTCAACATCTCGATCCTCCAGTTTCACAATGCACCTAGAAACGTATCTGAAAGGAAACAGGTCAATGCCAGACTCCGCGAGTTGCGAGACACTTATATTGGGACATTGCAACACCAATCACGATATGAGGTTCTATGGAGAACTCTATTGGTCAATAAATGGGATCAGTGGCAATTCGGTGGTCTTCCACGCAGCTATCCTGCCCCGCATGAGATTGAGGATTTCTTCGGATCTCATATTGTCAACAGTATTTACCAGCAACAGCTCCTTGTCGCAATTGCGTACTTACACCAACTCAAATTTCCAGTGGCTGACCTGCTACCTGAAGCAGAAGGCGGGGAGAACTCCAACATCCCATGGCCTCTGGTCGAAAACTATGATCCCGAGCGTTATGAAACCCCGGCGGCTTGGATCTCGACGGAGGGTAGTAAGTTATCCACTATCGATTGGACCAACGAATTGGCGAAGCTCGGAGAAATGATCGGTGCGTGGAACAAGCTGCAAGGCGGGATGCCCTGGGTTGACAATGGGGCGGTGATTCCCCCGGAAGTAGCTCGCTTCCTCTATGATATGCAAGAAGAAAATTCCAGCGATGCTCTGCGACAAGAAGTGGCGAAAGATTTCCTGTTGAAGATCTCCTATAATACATTGCCAAGGAGATCCAGTCAATCCAGTCATTCAAGATATCTCTTGAAGAAGCAAGTAATTGAGGCGATCAAAGTCAACTCACAAGTCCGAAGGCTGTTTGCGACCGATTCTGCGAGGCTTGGCCTGGGACCTAGAACTATGGAGGAAGGTGACGAGGTTTGGATTGTGGAAAGTGGTGCTATGCCGCTGATTCTGAGGCCTGCTGGTAGTGAAGGAGAGTACCTCTTGGTTGGTGAAGCTTATGTCCACGGGATTATGCATGGAGAAGCTGTCTCAGAAGATATGATTAGAGAGATATGCTTAATCTAGCGTCAATGGCAGACCGCGAGGAGCAAGGCTTTGTGCGCCTGCTTTCAATTGATGATTGGACATTACCCTTTATCAGTATAATCATATGACGAGGGCGGATATTAGGATGGATAAGGGGATGGATAAGACTATAGCTGCCTTAGGTAGTTTAGGGCCTCTGGCCCCTTGATAATAGCTAAGATTAGCGTCCATTCTTTAATCTTATATTTACTCTCTTTAATTATATAGGTAATTAGATACCCTCTTTAAAAAAGGATAAACAAAATATATTTATTAATATTAGTTTAAAATCTTAATATTTATAATAACTTTCGAATATTTTAATATTATTATTTTATATTTTATTTAAAATAATAAGGCCAAATATTAATTAAAATAAAGTATAATATTTTAAAAGAATATATTTAGGAAAGTTAATTTCGGGTATTATAATACCAAATAATATATTTTATTTTAATTAATATCTTTTTAATATATTTAATTAAATTATAAATTTTTTTTAATAATAATTACGTTTTTATTTTTTATTTTTAAATATTTATTAATTAATAAAAGGTTTTATAAATAATATTATATTAATTTATTTTCGAATATAATAAAAGAAAATTATTTATTTATAAATTTAATATTAATATAAATTTATTAAAATTTATATATAAAAAAATAAATATTATTTAAAAAAAAATCTTATAATAAAAAATCTAATAATTTAATTCTTTTATAAAAATATAAATTTTTTATATTTATTCGATTTTTATTTTCTTTATAATTTATTTTATTAATTATAATTTCGATTTCTTTAATAATATTATAATAATTTCATTTATAAGAATATAATATATCGAATTATATTTTTATATCCAAAATAAAAATAAATTACCAAGGAATTAATTATTTTTATTCTTAAGAATATTCTTTATATTATAAAACTTAATTTTAATTTTATAAATAATTTTTCTATATAATTAAAAAAATTTATTTTTAATTTAATTTATTTATTTATAAAAATATTAAAAATATTATTTTAATAAATAAATTATATAATTAATATTAATTTAAATTATTTTAAAAAAATTAATATATTAATAATATTTAATTAATTTTATTATATATTTCGAAATTATATAATTTGTTTAATATTTGTATTTATAATTATAATTAGAAATATAATCGTAATTTCGAATATAAATAATTATAATAGAATACCAAATTAGAAAATAATTAACGCCCTTTGTAATTTATTTATATTTTGGATATAAAAATATAATTATAATTATAAATATTAAACTAATTATATAATTCCGAAATATATAATAAAATTAATTAAAATATTATTTATATTTATATATATTTTTTAAATAATAATTTTGGTATTTTTATAAATAAAAATATTATATTTTCTTTTTTTATATAATTCAATAATTTAAATTTCTTTATTATATACTTCTTATTATAAAATCAAAATTAAAATAATCTTATTAAAATAATTCTAAATTAATAAATTTTAAAAAAATTTAAAGTTATATATTATCATGGCTTAGTCTCGGCCAGAGCCTAACCACGTGATCACGTGCTAGCGTAGGCGGTGTGGCGCGGCAGAATAGTTAGATATTATCGAAAATACTTCTCGAGTTTTCTTTTCCTCTCTTAATTTAATTTAGTTTTAATAAAACCAGCTTTCTAGTAATATTCTTGCGCTTAGGATTTTGGATTCATAATATTATAATATTTCTTTAATATTAATATATTCTTTTATTTTTATTATTATTATTTCTTTTTCTAATTTTTATATTATTTCAATTTTTTATATTTTATTTATATTAATAATTATCTATTTTATTTTATTTATTATTATTATAATCAAATATTTTTATTACTTAATATTTTCTTTTTATACCAAAAAAATCAAACGTATTTATTATTTCCCTCTTTTCAAACTTATTAATTACTATTTATAATAGTAGTCGACTCGATTATCCCATGGAAATTACCATCGCTAAAAGATTCTTAGGGATGGACTTTGCTTTATCTTGCGGCCGAGAATGGGTCGGAAGCCATAATGGCTCGATTGTCACAGCTTAAGCTGGATCCCCATGCAGTGACCAATAGATCTGCTCGAGCGCTGCCCGAAGCATTAGCCTGGAAAGAACTTACTGCTAGTGAAATCGCCGACTTTTGCAACAACAAAATTGCGTACGAAAGAGCTCTGAAGGCCCCTAGTTATGCCATAGGGGTCAAGAAGTCCGATGGATTGATATCAAAAGATGACGGATGAAAACCTTGAGAGTGGTAGAGGAGCCAGGCTAGAAGATATCGTTAGAACATCGCACCAAAGAAGTTGCGCATGTGTGAATGGATATACCTGGAAGAGAAGTGCGACGACTGAGGACTCATTGCGCATAATTAATATCAGAAAGAAAAGTTATTAGAGGAAGATCGGGAAGATGGTAAGGACCATCACAGCCAAGAGGTGGAGAGACTTGTAGCACATAGTGGATAACGTCGCATCGGTTGCTTTGACGAGGTCAGAATAGTTCTTGGAAAGTTATTGCTCTGTGGAAGGGCCCTGAAATACCTGAGACGAGTTTTTCAAAGTGTGTCAAATTAAAATGTAGAAAGGAAGGTCTCCGAAACGAGAGCCAGATTAAATAGTTAGAATTATGTTCACGTGCGAGGATCCGATCGATTGTTTGGGAGTTCGGATGAAACGAATTGCAGTAAGGCTGGATACGCTCTGAAAGTCCCACTCAATTGGGCGACTTGAAGGCAAAGTCTAGTCCTACGTCCTTCCATACATGATCCGCTCTGCGAGTCACCCATGGGTCCCAGAGCACCTCCGATCCAAGTTCATTTCCTGATCCCAGGTCTCAACAAATGGCCACTCATCTTAGACCACAAAATGAGAACCATATTTCCTCTCGTTCACAAAAGCTTGCGCCATTGCCATCCAATGCATTGGTATTGCACCAAGACTCTAAGTCGATCGAGCCCAAACGAAGTCGTGAGTCACCAGCAATCTCTCACCTACTTCCCGCCTCAATATAATTTTTAAGTATTATATTGGGATGCTGAATGCAATGATCTCGATCAAGACAAACAGCAATGTAACTAAAAGCAAGAAAAGACCTGCTATTCCGAGCTCGGAAGTGAACATAAACTCTCGAATATTGCCCTCCAGTTGGCGAGTAGGCCGCATTTAAGGTCTCACCAGTCTTCGTCTGGGTTCCACAATGGCCAGTTGGTTGTCAAATCAACTGTGAAAGGGCAATGAGCATACGTTATATGACGCAGTCATGGTTTGCACAATGTCGTTGAATTCGAAAGGTCTCGCGAGATTGAATCATATGCAGGCGTAGGCGGGGCCGGCGATAATCGTGAGGACGAGTGCGTAGTGTTAGAGGTTGCGAGCCATCTTGGAATTCCATATGCAGCCGTATAATTGTATTGTACCTTGTATTATGGTAATGCCGTTGAAGTGCGAGATCCAGAACTCAAATTCTTATGCGAAATGGAGAGTTGGTTGAGGCTTTGCTTGTAGGAAAGAAAAGCAGCACAGCTTTCCCTAGATAGCCAGAGAAGAGCGCCCTTTTCAGTACTCTTTGGTCTCAGACGGAACACCCACAATAAAGCCTCGGTGCTAGATATATGCTTAAAACATCTAGGAAAACCAAGGTCATGTAAAGAAAGGTTCAAAAACGCTGGTTAAACAAGTCTTGCTTCCAGGGTCAATAAATTATACTTTTGATACAAATTGAGTCCGAACTAAACTAGAGAACCAGGATGAAAGTCAACATGTACAATTTTGACAGCCTCATATCAACACCTTAGATCTAGGCCTTCTCTGCTAACCTGTTCAGCTCGCTGAAATCAGCAAGAGATGCCACTAGGCAAGTTCAAGCAACTCGTGGAAGTCTTTCCGCCCGTGACAGCCACGCTTGTCCAAGTCCAGTCCGTACAGCTTCCACTCCCACAAGTAATGTAAATATCAGTGCCAGTCGATACTACAGTTCCTTTGACATTGTTTAGAACAAAGTTGCTGATGCTCACGCCGTTTGTTGGACTGCCCGAGGTACCATCATAATCTGCAATCGTGTTAGTCCTTCACATGAAGAATATGTTTGAACCTCGTACCTTGGACAACGGTAATTCCATATTTGGTGATGCCCGAGAGGGTGATATCTAGTATATGTCAGTGAGTTCTTTTCTTGAGAGGAGAAAATGGGGAGGTAGGTGTGAATGCTTACCCTTGTAGGTGACGCCGGCAACGGTACCAGTGTCACCTGCGATTGTCTTGATACGGACACCGTTCTGGGAAGCTTTGACCTCAGAGCTTTCGAAGAGGACGGTCTCAACTGTGTTATCAGTTCTACCTCCAACAGATCCTAGAGAGAGTCAGTATATGAAGTCCCAACTGTTTAGAGGCACTTACCAACAGACAAACCGTGTCCACCAGAACAGACTCCGCCAGTAAATGTGATATCCTTTTGAAAAATCAGTAACAGAGTAGAGTTGGCGATTAGTTTGTGCTGCTTACCACACCAGAGTTGATTGCAACACAGTCATCTTGATTGTACACGTTTGCTCCACTGATCGTGACCCCAGTGCTCGAACCAATATCAAATCCATCAGTGTTTGCTCCAAGAGAGTCGCCAGCTGATCCGTCGATAGTAATGTCGGTCAAGGTAAGATCGGTGCATCCATAGATCGAGAATACCTGTTCTCGCCGTGAATATGATGTTCCTACGTAGGGCCACATGCCACAGTAAAGAGTACAAGTCAGGGGGGAAAGAATAAAAGAAAGGAATAAATACCTGCACAGGTGGGTTCTGGATGTACACGCCAGTGATAGACGAGGAGACGAGGCTATGAGCTTGGAAGAATTTGGGCTTGGTCTTGCCACTATTGGATCCATCACCATCCCACCATGATGCGCCACCTCCATTCAAGTAGGCACCGCTGGCCGAGGTGACTGTAATGGAAGTACCAGAGATGGCAAAGAGCGGGCCGCTCCATTCTTCGTAGCCAAAGGTAGTCTCGCCCTCGAAAATGACCTCAGGAAAAGTAAGGCGTCATGTCAGGTATCAAATGGGGACAAGTACTTACATGAGTGCCAGAGTTCAGGCCAGTGAGATCAAGAGTAACACCGGAGGGTACAGCAATAGCTGACAAGATTATGGTGGAGCAGGAAGTCTTGGACTTGCTAGCCGAGGACGCTCCTCCTGATCCAGAGAATGTGCAAGTCGTTGCTCTCTTGTTAAGATCAGGAGCAGCAGTAGGAAGAGGGGCGGCTACTGGCGATGCTATGACTTGAGTCAAAGCACTCAAGCCGAGCAAGATTGCTGGTAGGGAAAGCATATTGACGAAGCAGTAACAACCCAATGCTTGGAATGGAGATAGTGGACAAGATATCTAAGAAGCGGGACCTTTCATACTTATGGTCCAAGACCCTGCCAGAGCTTCGGCCACCAAAGTGGAGGTAGGATAGATTATGGAGGTATTATCGGTGTTTCTTCCGTCCTGGAGAATTTGTTTCTCTCGGAAAGCAGAGTGAACTCGACGCATGGAGCCTTTCCAAATTCCTTATTCCTCAATGGTGGCTTAACATTCATCCGATGGAGGCTTTCCTCAAAGCAGTTATCAGACGGACCCTTCTAAATTGCACAAGCAATTGATAGCGGTAACAAAGCTGGGGAAGCTTGATGGTACCTGAGCCACATCGCGGGGGTTGAAGAAGGAACCCCTGCCCTGCCAAGACGGCAGCCACTCAGCTTTCGAATCCGCCAAGCAGGAACTCAGGATCCATGCCAAGATATGCAGGAGAGGTGCAGCTTGCCTTGTGACCCATTTGCTCCTTGCGAATCAAGCTCATTGAAGCTTATTGAAGCTTTTCAAGTGGCTTCGGCCGTCCTAGGCAATCTTCCAGCAAACGCTGTTCGGACTCGGACAGCAACTACCGATGGCCAATAGGTAGAATCCTGTCATCGCCATGAAGATGGAGAAAGAGGGTTCCTTCGAAAAGGCAGACGAGCATTGAAGCACACTCGTGAGATTCTTCCTTCCAGAAAGCTCGGGAACCCGGAGGTGCAAAAGACCAAAATCCTAAACGCTGAATCTCTGAGCCCTGACCGGACATTCTCGGCCCACCACGGCCACTGTTCAATATCGTAAGGGTTTAACTGGTGCGGTGTCTCTGTCTGGCACATCAAAACGGAACAAAACGTGCAGCAAGTCAACAATAACATGAAAATAGCAGCTTCCTCGGGAGTGCTGATCTTCAACACCGTCGTCTTGACTGACGCAAGCGTGAATTCAAGCAGAGCTTCAGTACCAACGCTCTCAAGATAGCATGATACAGGCTGATCCTCTCTGTGTATGTGAAAGGTCTCGACTCTCGACGTTTCAGGTGTGCCTGCAGTGAACTAAAAAAGGTCTTTCATCATAACGCAGATTATTTTTTCATGCTTCGCAGCTCTCTGAGAGGTTCGATATCTTCGAGCATTCCTTCTTCTAGTTTGTCCCACAGTATACCACAATTCGGCTTGCTCGCATCCTCGACTTCGATGATCTTCTTGTTCGTGACCACAAAATCGCATCCGGTATCCCACACCTCCCCTCTCAATTCCTCATCCAGCACCTGACATTCATGGACGACTGCAATGGTCTTCGTTTTCTTGTTGACCTTTCCAATGGTGTACAGTATAGCCCACTCCAAGTCGAAGAAGCCATGACCCTTTCCGAATCTCAGTCCCTTGTAATTGATTGCTCCAGTCCCAGTAACCATCAATCCAATGTCCATCGGAAGTTTGGTGATCTCTGCCAGAGCGATGTGCCTCCCTATCCTCTCCATGCCATCCAACATACTAGCCATCTCCCATTTGGACTCGTGTATTTCGTTCGGATCTAGGATCCAAAAGCCTCTCCGTATGCCATACGTTGTAACCAGCACCGTCTTTCCATCTTTCAATGCACGGTATCGGAGCGCTTGGATGCAATTATCGGGAGCGATGAAGAGGAGGTCGGCATTTTTGTAGGCGGGGAGAGAAACCAGCAGGTCTGTCGCTGCAGAAGATCCTTCGAAGTCTGCGATGAACGAGGAGTAGTCGTGGTGGAATCGAGAGTCTGGTAGAGCGACCTTGCGGAGTTGAGACCAGACTTTGGTTCGAATCAGGTGTTTGTGCGATTCAGCTTGTGAGATTGTCATGTCGAAGGATGTTGGAAGTAAGGTTTATTTTCAGGAGCGAGCGAACCGCGCTAGCCTCACACGCTTCAGTCGCGTCTCGAGTTAATCAATGCTTCTTGATTGCTATGGAAGTGCTTAGATGTTCATCTCTGCGTCTCTCCAGCCAGGGCGAATGAAGCAAAGTTTGCACCTGCTCTAGGCTTCTCGAGAGTGGGATGGTGCGCTTCTATCGCTCTTGCCGTTCTTCTCGCTCTTAACCCCTAGCTCGTTCTGTTTGTTGATTATTGATGTTTGGCAACAGCATGTGGACGCTCCTTCCTTCCTCTGTGGTATTTGGTACAGACTCGCACGTTATCTAGTCCTCTTTGAAATCGAGAAGCACCCGAACAAGGATTTCCTACCAAAATAGTTTCGAAGAGAGTTACTTCGTAGGATTCCCACATGCCTCAATTAGCGGGCCGGGTAGATACCGGGGATCTCGGGTATTATCTCGGGTAGTGTTGTCTTTTCCGTGGCAATTCTTGTCCCCCGTGTTCTAGACCACGGCAGACTAGTTCCTTCAGCAGCTTTTCCCAGATATTGCTTCACTGAATTCAAGCTCGCGACTGCTCATGAAATGGTGTTTGTTGATTCTTAGCCTCTTTGGTTTGGATCGAGAAGATGCTGTGCCAACGAACTTTGCTCCTCAATTACTTACACCCCCAACCGAAGTAATCATCATTCTCAATTGTCTCATATCTCCATATCGAAGACTTTGAATTTTCCCGCCTCGATTCCGTGATGGCTCCTTCTCTCGAAGTGGCAAGTCCAGCCTCCATAGCCAAGACAACCCCACTCTTCAAGGCGGCGGAGCGTTGCTCTGCAGAGCAGCAACGCATTCAACCCCATTATGTTTCCTGCTATTGTAACAATAATCCGTTAATGCATTTGTGGATGACACAAAGACCGAGATATGAGAGCAAATACCAAGACAGCACAATGAATTTGATGGATCGTAGATGCCCGCAAAAGGCATAGCTTTCCCCGCGTTGCTGCTTTGGGAATGCGCATCCGAGTTGGTGAATGGTGGGGCAGCGATAAGTGACAAGAAGTCTCTTCGCTCTTAACGCCAATGAATGGGACGTACCCTCGTAACTGGGACGACTTGGTTGCATATAAGAATCCTGCGCTCCTTCCTTTCTTTCTCAAATGTTCTCAAGTCAACATATATTTCAAGTCTGCACACAACAACATCGCAATGTCCACAGAACAGGTTTCCGTGTCTCTACCATATGTCGGTGGCAAAGTCACGCCTCAACATCCTCTAGGTCCTTTGACAGCAGCAGAAATCAAGGAGAGCACAAGGCTGATCAAGGGATTATGGCCATCGAACACCGATCTGCAATTCAAGGTCATCACACTGCAAGAGCCCAGCAAAGCCGAGCTGGCCCCCTTCCTGGCAGCAGAGCATGCCGGAACATCGACCCCCACTGTTGAAAGGAAGAGTTTCGTAGTTTACTATATCCGCAACACTGTATGTATCTCTAGCGTTTTGTGCTTATTGGTCGTTTCAGCAACTACTGAACCATAATCTGACATTCGGATGCAGGATAAACTTCATGAAGCGATCGTCAGCTTAAGTCTTGGCAAGGTTGAGCGCAACGTCAGACTCGGACCAAACATTCATAGCAATGCTGACGGTGACGAAATCGTCAATGTCGAGCGTGTTGCGTTGGAAGACGAGCAGGTGAAGGCAGAGATTGCCAAGCTGCAACTACCAGAAGGCACGGTTGTCATCAGCGACCCTTGGATCTATGGTAGATACTCACTTCAATCTTGAGATGTTCAGACGCTGAATGAAACAGGCTCCGATGGCGTCAACGAGGGACTTTTCACCGACGACAAGAGAGTTTTTCAATGCTTTCTCTACGTCCGAGACCCCAGCAACTCCTCCGAGCTCGACAGCAACCACTATGCCATGCCGCTCAGCATCTCCCCAGTCGTCAGTGCTGAGACCATGAAAGTCACTAGAATTGACTACCTCCCCACTGGAGCGGACAACACTGTCAAGGAGCCAACACCGTATAAAGTTCAGCCCGCGAACGAGTACATCCCAGAAGCTCAAACTCTACGAACAGATCTGAAGCCCTTGAACGTCGTCCAACCAGAAGGTGCCTCATTCCAAATCTCAAACTTCAGTGAGCAGGGTCATGCCGTTTCATGGCAGAAGTGGGATTTCAAGGTCGGCTTCAACCAACGAGAAGGCATGGTGCTTTACGATGTTCACTACGCCGGACGACCTCTCTTCTACCGACTTTCACTCTCTGACATGGCCATTCCTTACGCTGATCCTCGCCACCCATACCACAAGAAGCAAGCTTTCGATCTCGGCGATGCTGGTGCGGGTATCATGGCCAACAACTTACAACTAGGATGCGACTGTCTCGGATCCATCTACTATCTCTCTGCAGTCTTGAGCGACGACAAGGGAGAGCCACTCGAAATGCCAAACTGCGTCTGCATTCACGAGCAAGATGCTGGCATTGGATGGAAGCATACCAACTACCGAACCGGGCGTGCTGCCGTTGTGCGAAACCGAGAATTGGTTTTGCAGTCAATCATCACCGTATCGAACTACGAGTACATTCTTGCCTTCCAGTTCAATCAGGCTGGAGAAGTGATGTACGAAGTCCGAGCTACGGGTATCCTCTCCACACAGCCTATCGATGAAGGCCTTAGTGTTCCTTGGGGCACTGTTGTTCACCCAGGTGTGTTGGCTGCTCACCACCAACACATCTTCTCTCTCCGTGTCGATCCTATGATTGACGGCCCTCTCAACCGTGTGGTGTTCGACGAAGCGCACCCCATGCCACGCTCCGACTTCAATCCTCACGGCGTGGGATATACCGTTAACGAGACCCCAGTAACAACCT
Organism: Phialocephala subalpina; assembly: GCA_900073065.1. Classification (NCBI taxonomy): domain Eukaryota; kingdom Fungi; phylum Ascomycota; class Leotiomycetes; order Helotiales; family Mollisiaceae; genus Phialocephala; species Phialocephala subalpina. The sequence continues at coordinate 1,666,935 of FJOG01000010.1, forward strand.
CAGGCGGCTATGATCTCAACTATGACGCAAACCGCATCTTCAAGATCCAGAACGCGTCAGTAAAAAATCCCGTCAATGGCAAGCCTGTCGCATACAAAATCATGGCACCTCCATTCCAGAAGATCCTCGCAGACAAAGACAGCTACCATGCCAAGCGTGCTGAGTTCGCCGACCACAACATCTACGTTACCTCCTACAAGGACGGCGAGCTGTATGCTGGAGGAAAATACACTAATCAGTCGCGTGGAGGCACTGGTGTTCGCAGCTTTGCGGATCGCAAGGATAATGTCCTCGACGATGACATTGTTGTCTGGGTCCAGTTCGGCATCAACCATGTTCCTCGCATTGAGGACTTCCCAGTCATGCCCTGCGAGATCCTCAAGGTTTCTCTGAAGCCTGTCAACTTTTTCGACAAGAATCCTGCTCTGGACGTCCCTCCCAGCACCCAAACCTTCAACAAGAGCGACCTCTTGAGTGTGGCGCACCACCAAGGGGGTGGCGAGGCAGCGATTGGACAGGAAGGTCAAGTTTGTTGTGTGAAGGAGAACAGCAAGCTTTGATTTCATCAGCGCATTTTAATTTCGTCTGGTTAGATTTCGGCGTTTGAGCGATGGGTTTTGGAGAGGGACTAGCTAGTGTAGCTCAAAGTCATGCAGAAATATTATACGCCGATGTTGGTTTCCCAATGGTGTGATTTGATTATAGCATTGTGCACCTCTCGTTGTTTCTTGGATAGTCTAATTTGGTACGATGCAAGTGCATCGAGCGAGCATTGAGCAACAACGCCAAACTTTTACGATCCAACACTTGCGTGGTGCAATACTTTGACCTACATAGCATCATATTCACATATTTCGTGCTGTCGACTGGTACCAGGAAAAGTCAAGCGGGAAGCTAAAATGGAGTTTCCAACCCAGAAAAGGACGACGGGAAGGTGTCATGACGGGATGATCAAGTCTAGCAGATAGCTCCCGGTGCTCACAAAATCAACAGAACCATCGACATTGAGGATGCAAAAGTCACCTTTCGGTGTGTATTAGCAGTACGACTGGTCAGTTGATCATAAAGTAGCATGATCCCCACCAAATTCTTCGCTCTTACTTTCTTCTTCCTTCCCACTTACATCTTCACTCACTCATTTTCCTTTTCGCCGTACGCAGCCAATTTAGGCTCCACTATGCATTTCCTCACTACCGCAGCCCTTGCCTTGCTGGCCACTTCCGTAAACTGCTCACCATTTAACACAACGAAGTCCAAGGACAGTGGTCTTGTACTCAATGATACGGCTAAGACGGTCTCTAACCACACAAAACCTCTTGGGGCCATTTCAGCGATTGATCATTTCTCTTACTTTCTTCTTCCTTCCCACTTACATCTTCACTCACTCATTTTCCTTTTCGCCGTACGCAGCCAATTTAGGCTCCACTATGCATTTCCTCACTACCGCAGCCCTTGCCTTGCTGGCCACTTCCGTAAACTGCTCACCATTTAACACAACGAAGTCCAAGGACAGTGGTCTTGTACTCAATGATACGGCTAAGACGGTCTCTAACCACACAAAACCTCTTGGGGCCATTTCAGCGATTGATCATTTATCACCATCAACAACGAGGGCAAGTTTGGAAAGCGAGGCACGCCTTGGGAGACGAGTCCCAAAGCACAAGTACCTCCCGAGAAGGACCAGGCTCTGGAGAAGCGAGCCCAACATTCTTGGGAGGTCAGTGGTGGTACGCGTGGTCCTCCTTGTCCCGGATGGCCAATCTGGCAGAGGTTCAACGCCACTCATGAGACCTCGTGGAGTTTTTTGAAGGGGAAAATCTATCGCAAGATTAATCCTGCGTGTCCAGTCGCCAATGGTCATCCTTAAGGGAACTGTTTTGAGGGTGTGGTGTGTCTCTTTGGTGTTTCGGGGTGTTATTTCTTGGGTCTTCTTGGGTTGAGGAGCGGTCCGGAGTTTGGAGTGTTAGGTAATGGGTGTTGGAAATTGGAAACTCATAGATTGCCAAAAACAATTACTATCATTTAAGAATTCGATATGTCTGCCAGGCATCCTGATGCACTCACTCGTATTTCTGATTTCAACATGCGTATCCTTTCTTTTGGATATGTGTTTAACCCCCTCGGAGACTGTACCAGAGCTTCTCAGCTTACAAAAGCTCACTCAAACGTTATCGTTGATAGAGTTTAGGTAGTTCTGTGAGAGGTGATGCATCATAACTGCGATGAAGACAATACTGCACAGTACTTACAACTCGCATAGGTGTACTTGTATGAAATCCGATGAACTTCTTCCCTCAGGAACAGCTTCGCTCGAAGCGGCAGGTGGGGTTCATATGCAACACGAGTGACCACACTCGGAGCACCACCTTGATACAACTTATTTTCCTCGTGATCATGGCTGATACTCTGAAAGTATCAAGCAGTACAACATTCCGACATGCGACTTCTAATTGATATTCAACTTCCGAATAGAAAACACCCCTCAACCCCTCCAAAAATTACCCCGCTATCCCCGACATCGGCATCTCAATGCCAAGTCGGCAGAGCGGCAGCATTCCGCCCACTGAAAAAAAAAGTGTGTCTCTGCATCCTCAAATCTCCCACCTTCCAACTTCTCTTTTCCTCTTTCCTTCAAGGCCACATTTGCTTCACGTATCTCTGTACGGAAACGGGGTTCCTCATCCGTCTCCATGCGCAAAAGGTGTATAGTAATCAGTAAGCTCCAAGTTTGGGGGTCGACGATATTGCTATCCTGTCCACTTCGAGAGCAGCATGTCGGCGGGACCCGCCTGCGCTATCTAACGTTAGGTCAACTGTTGGTCGGGGTATTTTCTCTTCGAGTCATCTTTGTGTTTCTTTCTCTTGCTTCCATTCTCTCACTTGCTGCTCTGCTGTCCTTCTTGAATCTTGATCGATTGGTATCACAGCAGAGGAGGCTGGCCGGATTGACTCCTGACTTGCAAGTGCATCTGGTGGCTTTACACTATAAAGTCAACATCCCACTCTCAATCTTTCTCCCACGGATAAACGCTTCCGTGTAGCCTCATCAACTCGTCCATCCTTCACATAAACGTTCGAAAGAAATGCAACAATGGCAGCACAACCACCAATCTCGAGTTCTTCCTCATACATGTTCGACAAAGAACATGAAGATGCTGATACACCATCTATACACAGCGAGTCCTCGCACACGGACGCCAAGGAGGTGGAAAGAGAAAGGCAGAATCTGTCCTTGACAGAGAAGCTGGACATTGAAGCATACCCAAATGAAGCCAACGAGCCTGCGAGCAAGGAAGGAATTGTCACTCGAACAAGCACGAAAAGCAGCTGGAAAGACCCCGGACCACCACCTGATGGAGGAGTGGTTGGCTGGACACAAGGTATGGCTTCCTCCCCAATCGTCAGAACCTTGTCCTCCGTGTCAAGAAGAACCACCTTCTACCATTCTCCTCGAGACTTCGCTGACACTAACCAGCCGCCCTCGGCCACCTCGTAATAATGAACACCTGGGGCTTCATAAACTCCTTCGGCGTCTTCCAAACCTACTACGTAACCTCTCTCTCCCGCACCCCCAGCGACATATCCTGGGTCGGCTCTATTCAAGTATTCCTCCTATTCTTCATCGGCACATTCACCGGCCGCCTCACCGACGCCGGCTATTTCCGCCCCGTTTTCCTCGTCGGCTCATTCCTCGCAATATTCGGCCTCTTCATGACTTCTTTATCGACTAGCTATTGGCAGCTCTTCTTGGCGCAAGGAGTATGTTGTGGTTTGGGGAATGGATGTCTTTTTTGCCCTAGCTTGAGTTTATTGAGTACGTATTTTTCGAAGAAGAGGAGTCTTGCTCTCGGGATAGCGGCAGCAGGGTCCGCGACCGGGGGAATGGTGTTTCCTGCTATGGTGCAGCAATTGCTTCCTAGGATAGGATTTGCGTGGACGATGAGGAGTTTGGGGTTCATCCAGCTTGGTTGCCTCTTGGTATGTAACATTGGGATTCGTCCCAGGATTGCACCGAGGAAGACGGGGGCGTTGGTCGATTGGAAGAGTTTTAAGGAGCTGCCGTACGTGTTATTCGCTGCTGGGATGTTTTTCGTAAGTTTGAGATGTGCGAAAAGAGAGAAAGGGAGGGAGACACTGACTGGATGGCAGAATTTCTGGGGCGTATATTTCGCATTCTACTACATTGGATCATTCGCCCGCTCAATCATCGACCTCCCATACACGGAATCCATAAACCTCCTCATCGTCCTAAACGGCGTCGGCGTTTTGGGTCGAATAATCCCCAATTTCCTCGCGGACCGGTTCTTCGGACCCATGAACTCCATCATTCCGGTCATCCTGATCAGTTCCGCATTATGTTTCTGTTGGATCGCTGTCGATTCGAGGGGAGGATTGTATGCGTGGGCGGTGGTGTATGGGTTGATGGGAGCTGCGATTCAGAGTTTATTTCCTGCTACATTGAGTAGTCTGACACAGGATCCGAGGATGCAGGGGACGAGGATGGGGATGGTGTTTTCGATTGTTAGTTTTGCGGTGCTGACTGGGCCGCCGATTGCAGGACAGTTGATTCAGAGGAAGGGGGGAAGCTACACTTATGCTCAGATATTTGCGGGGGTGGATCTGATTATTGGGTGTTGTTTTTTGCTTGCTGCGAGGTATGCGAAGAGTCCGAAGTTGATGGTGAAACTTTGAGTATACATAGACGAGCTCTGAGAGACGGCATGGGGGAGATCATAGACGAAGAGTATAGAGGCATAAAATAGTGTAGACGCGCCAAGAGGCAGACATAGATAGAGTCAGCTTGAAGCTTCACTTGAAGGCTTGATGTTTTCATGCAACAAGGTCTCCGAACTTTCGTTAATAATGTCCAAATTAAATAGGACTACCGATCATAAGGACGCTGGGAGACCAATCTTCCGCTCCTCTCGTCCTCCACGATACTTTCGAGGTCGTTTCACCACCCGAGACGTAAGACATATCTCGGATATCTTGACATCACGTGCTCGTATAAACTCTCTTTAATCCCCATACCCGGTCGCGGCACTGACTCAAGCCGCGATTCAAGGCTGTGACACCGCCCATATAGGGATACCGCTCATCCGGCTTGCGATATCACTTGCAGCTCCAGACAGTAAAAGAAGAGCTCGCTCCTTGCCCGTCGGGCATCGGAAAAGGGCGGCGACTGGCGGCTTCAAACTCGTTGTGGACAATCTCCCTCACCTGGCTCAGGATATTGAACTCTAAGTATATGATCTTCAGCTTTGCAGGATTCAGGATGCAGGAGTCAAGTGAGCAGGTATGTGCGTTTGCAGAAAACTCTCTTTGGGTTTGAGTTTGAGTTCCCGTATGTGCATCTGACAGGATTCCTCTCCGCTCCCTCCTTCTGGAAGACCGCTAGAAGGTGTATCCCGTCGCCAAGCATCAGGGAGCGGATGACGCACCAATATCAAACGGATAAGGTCTATGCACAGTACGGAGTGACCCGTGCAGAAGCTTTGGGCAAACTGGAGAACGCAGTGGAGATTGGGAAAAGACGCAAAGACGACGGTGATGTGCAGTGCAGTGCTACCAGTAAGGTTAAGCTATGCAGTAGTATTCTGACCCTGGAAAGAACGAGATCTTCCTCTTCTTCTCTTTGGTATGGTGGTACCTGCTTCCGATGACATCAAAGCTTCTCCAGGATGTTCGAGGATCCAAGTCTCTTAGTCTTGATCAGAAGATCAGACGAGGTGGTCCTCCGTAAGGCGTAAGGCGATTGAAACTTCAATGCTCGATCATCAAGTCATTCCAAACAGGGTGACCATGACTCGTGCTTCCTCTTTGGTGCTTGACAGCCGCGCCTCGCAGATGATTCCCAGCTAGAAGATCAAATAGAAGAGCGAGAAGATGTCTCTGGTCATGCTGTGCGTAAACTCTAAATGCTGCGGTGATGTCTCCATGCCTGGTGAGAAGGAGATAAGTGGCCGGCAATGCACTCGCACCGCTTGTTTCGGTATCTTACATCAAACCTCACCGCAGCTGCGGAGGTTTCCATGTTTATGCAGTGATTGAACGAGATCCACTCATAAGACCCCTACCGAGTATCGACGGGGAGCTTCCCGGCCAGTGCAGCTTCGAGAAGAATTCTTGTAACATTCGAGATCAATAGAAGGATTCGAGGGAAGAGATAGGAGTTTAATTTGATGTTGAAGCTAGTCTTAGTCAATATCAACATCGACAGTGCCGAGACGGGCATCACGACTCACGTCCACGGCCCCCGCTTCATCAAGAATTTTCCGTTTGGACCGCACCAGAATCCAGGGACCACAAGGACCGCAAGGACCAAGAGTTGGTGGACCTCGGTGAAAATCCGAATTAATAAGTAACACGAACAAGCCACGCAGGGCAGAGCTGAGAAAGAAAGGAGGAAGCTTGAAGAAGATCTTAGGTTGCCAGAAGAAGAGGAGGGGCTGTCTTTGATAACGAGCTCTAGTGCTGTGGCGTGCATGAAGGAAGGGAAGCGCGTCACAATCGACTTGCCTTGCACCTCTGAACAAAATTTTCGAAACCCGTTGAAGCATCTGGCTTCTCTATCTTTCAGCGAACTATTCACCTTTCGTTTCGAGCTGGCGCGCCTCGGTTCTTCCCCAGACTCTTGAAGTCTTGAACTCGTCCAAGGGTTCGCGTCCATAAAAGCAAAGTTCCTCGGCCTCTACCCGCCTTCCCCTCTACAACGTCGACACCCACGGTCGACCCGATCCCAACTCCAAAGATCTCCCGACTTCTCGCCGACCTCTCCAACCAGTGCGCCGACAAGCTCACAGCACGATACAAAGATGTCGGGCTATCCGCCACCGGGAGGAAACTATTCTCCTCTGCCGCAACACTCGCAACATCCTCACTCTCACCCCCAGCACCCAAGTATCCAGGTCCCGTCTCCAGGTGGGCACCACGGCGATCCGCTCTCTGCCCATTCGCAGCACGGTCTCCCCATCCATTCGCCCTACCAATACGATCACCAAGCTGCGCAACAGCTCCAGTCACCGTCGCCATATAGCAATGGTCACGGCCATTCCAATGGGCATGGACATGAAGATCTACAACAAGCACCGACGTCAGTTCCCCAAGCTGCGTCTGCCAGCGGAGGAGATACACCCAAGGCCCGTCTGCGCAAGGCTTGCGATTCCTGCAGCATTCGTAAGGTGAAGGTAAGTTGCTCCAAAGGTCCGATGAAAGGAGAATGCTGATCACTTTCGTCTGAAGTGCGACGAGTCTGGTCCACCATGTAAGGCGTGTGCTTCCCTCGATATCCCATGTACCTTCGAACGACCCAGCAGACGTCGCGGCCCCCCAAACAGACATGCAGAAGCTATTAAGAAGCGAAGGTTAGAGTCACCAGGCGGAGGAAGCTTCTCTACACCCGTATCGCCAAACAACGTCGCAGAAACGCTTGCTTCATTCTCTTCCCACGCAATCCTCAACGCTGAGTCGATTTGCCCATTCTCGACACTGGAGCTATTGGTCGATGACTTCTTTACCTATATCCACCCTCTCTGTCCCTTCCCACACGAGCCCTCTTTCCGAGCTGCGTTCGTTGGCCGAGAAGACACTAAGAACCCCAACTTCCTGGCACTCCTTGCATCTATGATTGGAGCTTTAGTCGCATCGTTCCCTCGCAAGCCACGTCTACACCTCAAGGCTCAGCACCGCGAGCACCTCTTCCCCAATTCCATGAGCTTGGTCGACCGATGCCACAAGGTTGCAGTCGAGGCACGAGGACCTGGTTATCTGGACAAGGAGCTTTCTGTCTATGATGCGGTTACAAGTTACTTCTTGGGTTTGGCTGGAGCATACACCTTCCAATGGAGACAGACTCGGTTGTACTTCGGAGAGACATTGACCATTGCCAGAGTTCTTGGTGCTCATAAGCTCAAGGAGCCAGGCATTTTGTCCATCGGAGCCTTGCCAGGCGCATTTGGTGGTGGTCAAACCACTTTCCAGACTCAACCACAGGAGGTCGACTATATCCGCCAAGAAATTGGTAGAAGAATCTTCTGGGTCATGTTTGTAGGAATTGGGTATGTTCTCCTAACTACAGTGCGATTCTTATACTAACCATTCACAGCTCCATCCAACAACTTGGTTCTAGCTTCGGCGAGCTTCTGATGCCTCCTCCAACTCCAACCGACCCATATCCCCCTCTTCCTATGGAAGTTGACGATGAGTATATTTTCGTTGACCGCGTCGAACCTCAACCACCAGGCACAATCTCCAAGTTAACCGGATTCAATCTCAATGCCAAGGTCTATATGACTACAGCACCACTTGCTACGATGGAGTTGGCTTACGGTATTGACGAGGTGTTCGACTGGGGTAGACAAAAGCGAGTTCTGGAGGAATGCCTTCGATCATGCAAGCACGCCGTCGACAGCGCTCCTCGTGAGCTTCTTCTTCAACCAGGCCCAAGACCAGGAGAGTTTGCTGCCCCACCACCAGCTACTCAATACTTCCCACCGCTTACCGAATATCCCGGCATGAGATCCAACGGACAGCAGCCAGGAGATGCTCAATTGATTCCTGATGCCAAGCGAATGCTGCAGTACGAGATTCAAAAGGCGAACATTTATGCCAGCCAGCTTGGTACGAGATCCTACATTGTCGAAAAATACTGCAATCTTGCAGAAACTCATGAGAAGATGGTTGTCAATACTGGAGGAGAGTCGCAGTTGAGCAGCCCAGGTGTGATGGCTCGTGGATTGGACAACATGCTTCCGAAGCAGGAATCTACCAGCCACCATGATCAGGCCAATGTCATGGACGAGCGGGAGAGCATTGTCAAGGATCTGCTCACGATGTTGTCCTGCATCAGTCAAGTAAATATGGAGCCGAACGGTGGAAGTTTTGTAAGTGACGAAATCTTTTCTGTTTCATGTCTCACACTAACTTTTCCCACAGATCAACAAGATCCGCCAAATCGCATCCACCCTCATCGAGTCTCCACAAAGCAGAAAAGGCCCCTTGGCAGTCAAGAACGAAGAGTACCTGAGCCGATTCCTCGACGTCCTTATGAAGCTCGAGCGAATCAGCCCTGGCATGGGACGTAGCGACTCTGCCGACGGTGTTGTGGATGAGGAAGAAGAGCTACGAAACTGGGCCGACCTTCGCGAGTATCAGATGAAGTTTGCGCAAGCTGGAGGATTTCTGAGCGAGATTTGAGGGAGGCGTTCCGGTGATTTGAGAGGTTCTGCATGCATGGATTTACATATAAAAGTTGTCTTTCAGGACACATGGCGGTATTGATTTTCTTGGCGTTGAAAGAGCGTGGGATACAAAATCAGGGCATAGAACGGAGGACACGATACCAAATGGCTATGTGCAGGGGGATGATGAATGCATACCAGCCATACATTACAGTAGCATCGCGATGAACTTACATAATGAAATAATTGACTTGAGAGTCATACATATATGCCCATTCTTCAAAGTCCCAAGTTCTGTAGGACTTTTCGCTGCCAAAAGTTCCAAGTTTCATGTAGGAATAGTCAAGTTCAACAAATGCATTCCAAACGATCAAAACGTCAACATGGCTAGTCTAGATACTTCTGTCTCGCTAGTAACAGCCATTGTCAACGTCCCAACCCAAGCGAGAGAACCCAGAGTCTCAAAAGTTCCATTCTTACCTAGCTAGGACATTCACGCCTATCTACCAGAATCCCATATCCACAACTTCAGCCTCTCTTTCGCCCAACATTAGTAAGGCAAAGCACCAGCCAGCTTCAACAACCTATCATTCAACACAGGCTCCTCGAACGGTCGATCGCGATGATAGGGGTCTTTCTTTCCTAGGCGAAGGATCTCGGTTGCGCGCCAGAAATTGCGGTGGGGCCAGTGCGTCTACGTTCATCAGCTCGCAGCTCAACTGTCATCTCAAAGCTAAGACAGTGATGGAAGACTCACGGTACGTTCCCTCTTCTCGAAGATCTCCTTCTTCTTCTCCAAATCCTCCTTGCTCGCCAACGCAGCAGGAGTATAGCATGCATAAATCACTGCCCGCGTGTTCTTTCCTTCAGGTAGGACGTTGTAGTGCACTGTTCTTGAGTCCCAGACTATGAGGTCGCCTGCTGCGGCGCAGACTTTGATTGTTTTGCAGCCGCGGTCTTCGAACCATGCGACTTCTGAGTCGTCGAAGCCGTGCCAGTCGTCTGGTACTGGGCCCCAGGATGCTTTCTTTTCCATGGAATGGGTTTTGAAAAATTCGTCGTTGAACTTGTGGGAGCCGCGCACAACGACAAGTCCACCATCCTCAGGTCCATTCCCGACAAGGTTGATAATTCCCTGCGCGCATTGGAAGCCTCGGATTTTGGAGTCTTGGTCTTGGTGTGGCCATCTAACGAGAAGTCAGCATCCTCGTCTCAAGCATTGCGGTGGGGGAAAAGCAAGAAGTGAGTTCATGTCTCAAAGATTCTGGAGGCAGCAAAGAGGAGGTGAGCTGAGACTTGCCGAGCGGGCTTCGGTCTCGTCGCAGAAGGAAGTGGAAGAGTGATGTTGATTCCGTCGAAGGAGGCGAGGAGTTGGTCTGTGTTCCAGATCTTCGCAAACGCATCAAGAACACCGGGTTCGAGACGAGCGTCCCAGACGAATTTTTCGTGGGAGACGGAGTATCCGTGGTACATTCCGCCTCTGGTTGTTGTCAGCTCTTGTCTCTCCTCGTCCTCCTCGTCCTCCTCCACCGCATGGTCATCATCCTCCTCATCAACGGAAATTCAAGAGAAAGGCAGAGAAAGGGAGGAAGTACTTCATATGAGCAGGCAAATGCTCCTCAGTCCAAGTACTAGGATCATTTCGATCGAATCCAAGAGGAAACTTTTCAAGCCATTGGGTCATAGATTCGACGTATGAAGCTGCTCGATCTGCGGGGACGGCATTCTTGATTATGGCGTAGCCGTCGCGGTAGAGGCCATCTCGCCAGTCGTTGTAGCTTGTTGTTGTATTGGGGAGGATTGCGTGAGGCATGTTGATGGCCGAAGGCTACTTTCTCAGAATGAAGAATAAAGAGGACGAAAGATGAACGCAAATTGTAAATGGAAATTGAAATAAGGAGCATGAGAATAACCGACTTTATGTATCCAGATTTGACACCTCGTATGACCTGTAAAGACTTGTTTGCAATGTGTTGCCTTGCCACCAAGTCTCTAGACCTTTGGCATGGGCAATGGAATTCTGAGGACTTCCCCAAATTTTTGCGCCGCGGCCACTCCCCACGAACGCACCTCTTTCATGCGATGAACCACTTCAACTCCATGTTGCCATCACATGCAGATTTTGCACGTATCTAAACATGAACATGTTCATGCTCCTCGCTCAAAGAAGTGAAGATGTTGCTTTTACGGCGCGTTGAGAGTCACGGCGCAACCCTTACTTGCGCCGCGGTGAACTCCCGCCGTGCTCAAAAAACCCCAACCTCACTCCTCAAAGTACAAACCAGAACGGATTTCCGAAGCTCCAGACCTCCCCCAGACTACAATTGAGACTAGGAATATAGGCAATCCGCTTGAGTTGATTGCCGATCAATGGCCAACAAGACATATGTACGATACGAAGGCATGCGGAAGAAAGCAAGATTCAAAGATAACGACATGTTGACTTCGTTCAAAGATAACAGGAGTGGGGATGAGAGTGATATATGAATCATGAAAATCCAAACATCTCCTGATATTCGGGCAAGTACATCTGCTCGTTTTGAAACTCGTTGTGATTGATTGGTGATTGATTGGCAAGATGGCTCCCTCCAACATCGATGTTACTAAGACTCTGGGGAACAATACCCATCCGAAATGGTGGAAGGATCCGGGGATGCGGAAGTTGAACTTCATGATAATCTGTGTCATTACGGCGCAGATGACTTGTGGATATGATGAGGCTGTTGTTGGAAATTTCCAGGCTATGAAGCCGTGGCTGAAAGGCAAGTCGAGATGGTTGTCGTTGTTCAAGATCCTCGCTGACATTTCCTAGATATGTCATACCCTGATGCTTCTCACATTGGTCTTATAACAACCATCATCTTCGTTGGCGGTTTCATCGGATCTTTCCCCGCTTCTCCTGTAGCAGATCGCTATGGACGGAAGATGGGAATGTACATCGGCTCTGCCTTCACTCTCGTCGGGACCATCATCCAGGCCTCTGCCTTCGGCTATGCTCAATTCATGGTCGGAAGATGTCTTCTCGGTGTAGGAATCAGCTTCACCTGTGTTGCTGGCCCGTCCATGGTCGCTGAGCTTGCTCACCCAAGACAGCGAGGAACAGTACTTGACTTCTTCAATACCCTTTGGTACGTGGGTGCCATCGTTGCGGCTTGGGGCAGCTTCGGATCCGGCCACCTGAGCACAAGTTGGTGTTGGCGTATCCCGAGTTTGGTCCAAGCTCTTCCTCCAATCTTCTTGATCGCAATGCTGCCTTTCATGCCAGAGTCGCCGAGGTGGCTGCTTGCCCGCGGGAGATCGGAAGAAGCGAGAGCTGTCTTGGCTGAGTACCATGCCAATGGGCAGATGGACGATGAGCTGGTGATATATGAGATTGACGAGATCAATACTGCTTTGGCGATTGAGGGCAGATATGCTGAGCTTGGATGGAATATTCTCTGGAACACGGCGGCGAACCGTAAGAAGATGGCACTTACCATCTCCGTCTTCGTTTTGTGCTTGTGGTGAGTACACTCTTGAAAATATCGAGGACCAGGTTGACAATATCAGGTGCGGACAAGGAGTGATCAGTTACTACTTCTCTCCTCTCCTCACTTCCCTCAAAGTCACTGGCACCAACCAGCAGACTGGAATCAACGGCGGAATGCAAATCTGGAACTTCATCGTCTCCATCGCAGGTGCCTTGCTTGCAGATCGAATTGGTCGAAGAGCACTCTGGATGGTCTCCCTCATCGGCATGATCTGCTCTAACATCGGCATCACGATCACCAGTGCCGTTTTCGACAATCAAGGGGGTAATGCAGCAGCATACTGCGCAATCCTCTTCCTTTTCCTGTACAATGCTGGCTTCAACATAGCTTGCAACCCTCTGGCGTACTCGTATCCAACTGAGATCCTGCCATACAGCATGCGAACCAAAGGACTCGCTGCCATGGTTGCAATTGGACAGGCTTTGTTGATCGTCTCGCAGTATGCCAACCCTGTTGCGATCGACAACATCGGATGGAAGTACTGGCTGTTCTTCCTGGGCATGTTGGTCCTGTTCCTTGCCATGGTGTACTTCACGTACCCCGAGACCAAGGGCTTGACACTCGAAGAGCTTGCTAGATTGTATGAGAATGACGAGACTGTTAACATTGTGGAGAAGATGGAAGGCATTGAGCCTGAGCCGGAAATGGTACCAGTGGCCGTGGAGAAGAAGGAATAAGTTGAGTAGCAGAAAATAGTAATGATAGAACGAAGCGCAGTCAAGAACCCAAATATTTCTCAAATGACTCGAGGTGTATGTGACTGTAGAATCAATGCTGCTTCTGGCGGCTCGTTGGTGCTTGAAAATTTTCGACACTTGCCATGTAGCGCTTTCCCCCAGACTTTCAGCTCGACTTTCCAAATTCTTCCCAACAATAGAGGTTCCCAAGCTGTGGCTTCGTTGCGCTTAGACGGAATTGTAATTCGTGGAGAGTTCGCTCGTACGCTGTCTACCGGAACGCCACCCAAATGCTTTATACACTATTGTACACCGTCGCGGTCGTCAGATCATGGTCGTTGTCCTGGTCCAGGAGGTCCAATTTGCCCTGGCATCTCTTGTGCCCCTTCCGCCTTCAGCTTCTCCAACGTCTTGTTACGTTGGTACTCCATTACTCTCCGCTTCTTGAAGTATGTGACCTGTTCGAACAAATCAACCGCCGCTCGAAGATGCTTCCCTTCTGCTTTCCCAACAGAGTACACCCCCGCAGAAGCAGTGGAAAAGATGCACTCACCCAACTCGATGCGCAGTTCGCCTCAAATCCTTTCCCCTCCGCCGAACATGCCTTTCCTGCTTTGTCTTTCTCCCCTATGCTGTCCACGATGTTGTTCTTGTCCAAGCATGCAAAGTATGCATCTCTCGCCTCCCAGCACATCGCTCTCTGACTTCGGTCCGGGGCTATCGGTGCGCCATCCGTGGAGATCTTTGGTGCTGGAGGGCCTGTGGGAGAGCTGCTGAAGAAACCCATCTTGAAGTCTTGATGGAAGGAATCGGAAGTATGGCTGGAAGCTGACAATCAGGATTTCAATTAGCACCCGATCTGAACAAAGTCGAGGCGACTGACGCTTTCCAAGAAGAAGAGTGCTTACAATCGCTGCTTTGATTCCAAATCTCGAAGTCCAATTCGAAGCTCTCAAGAAGCTCGTCTCCGCATTGTCGCCTCATCACCTGACGGCAGAAAAACACCGCTAAGCCCGAAACGCCTCGATCTCTGGCCTCACAACAGGCAACTTCAAGCTCCCAAAGCTCCATCTCCATCACAACAAAGCACATCCAACTTCACAAATGTTACCCAGATAACATCTTCACACCACATACCATGGTACGGCGACGACGACCTCCACGGCCCGGCGCCCTCACCGAGCTCCCACCCCTGAAGATCCTCACGCAGATTGTACTGCTCCAAGCAATATGGTACATGGTTGCGACGGCTTTAATCCTATTCACTGCTTTGGTGGCTGGGAAGCATTTCAGTTTTGATTTGGTGTTGAGCTGGAGGAGCTTGAGGGGAGATACGACGGTGGGGTGGATGTTGGGACTTGTTTGGTTGTTGAATTCCTTT
>FJOG01000010.1:1682228-1752785 GCA_900073065.1 Phialocephala subalpina
ATTGGGTATGCCTCTCTTTCCCGTCCATCTGTCTTTCACAGAAGCTGATATCTTTGCAGAGTAATATCGCTTCTTCTCTTGATATCTCGAAGCAAACTCGTCCCCGATTTCGCCATCACGCTTCACTTTATCCACCTCCTCGTCGTGTCCCTCTACTCCCATTCGATACCCCAGAACGCATTATGGTGGATGTTGCAGATTGTTAGTGCGGCGATGATGACTGCCCTCGGAGTCTGGAGCTGTCAGTACAGAGAGTTGAGGCCTATAAACTTTGGAGGGAGCGCTGCGGCAGCGGGATCGAGCACACATGCGGCAGAGAGCGCTCCGAATAACGAAGAGGGCCACGACCCCGAGCAAGGATATGGCAGAGGAAGAGGGAGAGGCAGGGGCCGTGACGGCGCTGGGGAATACGAGATGGTGGGGATGAAACCCGAGGGTGAAGCCAGCTGATGCACGGGAGTGCTAGAATTGTTTGGATAGGCGCAAGAGACGATGGCATTGGGTGGAGTTTTTGGCTAGGGCTGTAATAGTACAACGGCATCAGATTCTCGGCTACCTATGGTCTGCGATACCCAATATGTTAGGTTCCAATTTCATTCTACCTGGATGCTGAGTCCTCGTTAATTTTTCTATCCTTCATCAACCACAAGACAATCTTTCTGACTCCAGCAGAGTTACAAATACGTCCGTTCTCTTCTCCCGCCCTTTCCTGCCCAGACCTCCTTGCTTGGGCCTGCCGGCAATCCATCAATCTCTACGCCATCATCACTTGGAGTGAAGATCTGCGTCCCGTTCGTACTTGTCCTTGACATCTTCGGTCTGTCCTGTGCATTGAACCCACGCAACTCTGCTAGAGTAGGCAATACAGAGGGTCCTGGACTGCTCATGGCTTCCTGTATCCGTCTTGGCCCGAATGGATAGGCTGACACCCTCTCCTCCTTCGGACTCGTGAGAGTACTTCCGACAGCACTGAGTATGCTTCTGCTGATGGGTTCCATGATACCTTCGGTGTCTGGGCTTTTTGAGGTCCGGAAGTCCTCGGATGTGCATACTTCCGAGAGCATACTTCTTCTCCTTTGTCTGCCTACGGATCTCTGAGAAGAAAAGGAATATGTCGACGACGGAGTATTTGGCTTTGACGATGGAGAAAGTGATGGGAACTCTGATCTCGTGTGGCTTGTACCACAAACAGCGAGTGTCGATGAAGCAGGTGAACGGATGAGTTCTCGAGATGATATGATATCCGATGCTGTCGTAACACCTGGCGTCGACGGGGCATTCGCACGCAAGTGGGACATTTCTGCTGCAACCAACGAAGCAGCCGCAGCAAGAGGGTCTCCAAGTGGAAAGATTGGAGTTGGACTTCGAACTGGCAGCCCGAGCTCAGTGCCATTTGGACTCATTTGGCCACTTCTGGGAGTGTTGTAGTGCGGTGTGCTGTCAACACTTGAGCCGTGGATGTCTCCTCTCTCCTGAGCTCTCAATCTTCTGATTTTTGCATCGCTGCTCAATATTGGACTTGATGTCCCACTCGCGCTTGACTCTGATGCGGATGTTAGGTCCTCGGATGCTCTAGATGGCAGCGCTGAGTGCAAGCTGCCACTCATGCGTCTTCTGAAGTTCTTCCATCTCTTCACAACAAGCTCTCGGACTGGTTGTATGAAAACTGGATGAGGCTCGGAACGAAGAACGGGTTGCAGACGGTAGTTTGCTCTGGGAGCGGAGGGTCCAGCTCTGGAATCTGTTACAGCAGCTTCCTCATCTCTCGAACATTCCGGAGCACGAGCAGCGCGACGTTTGCTTCCGGCACTGGGCATATGAGGCATGGCAATCGATCGATTGTTCGGGTCATGAACCCCCTGCCTCCTATACCATGCGGTCGCACCTACGCTAGGATCAAGCTCGTTGGGACTACAACAGGTTCGGATGTAGTCCTCTTCGTCCCCATACCCTGAGCCTTCTGTATTGTGTAGGGGCCGATACGATCTGGGATGCCGAGAGCAAGGACTCGAAGTCCCTATGTTTGGTGTTGACGTGTCGGTATTACTTCGAATCGGCGGAGAGCCTGCATTTGGACCATCAAACCTGCCAGACCAGACCTGTACCGGCGAGGTGTTTCTAGCTTGGTGACCAAAGGACGGCGAATAGCGGAAGTGGGTGTGCATGCGGAGTGAGCTGATCAGACGTGAGTCTTGGACTCTGCAAATGCCATCTTCGTCTCTTGTGTATTCGGGGGTCACGGCGGTGATCGAGTCGGGAGGAAGCGTGAAACAAGCTCCAAGAAGCTGTACGGCGACGAGGTGGGCGAGATCATGGACGGCATTCGGATCTGCCAGATAGCTGTCGGATATGGCTCGACGTCGCATGTCGTACTGTGCTTTTGGGGCATTGCCGATCCCTTGCATTCCAAATCGCTCTTCTTGTTCACTCGCCACTCTTTGCTGCAGCTTCTGCTGACATGCATACTTGGACTCTGGCGACCACCAATATGGACGACCTGATTGGCAAACGTATTGCCATTCGAAGATCTCCCGATCGATCATATTGCGGGACATCGTATCTGCTGGGCTGTCTAGGTCAAATTTGCTGTCTGCCGACCCATCGAATCTGCGGCCGGCTCCATTGCTGATAGACGAGAGAGAGCGCCTGGTAGCTCTCTGATCTCTCAATTTCTCAGTCTCCGGCATATATAGGACCTGATTGTTCTCGGACTGGTTGTTCTTGGATCTTCTCGTATCTGCGGTTGACAATCTGTTCTCTGATGTGCGGGATGCTCGTCGGCGATGGGAAAGAAGTTTGGAGAAGTCGAACGTGCACTTCGTTCGAGGCAGAGATGCAACCGATGGCTCGGGCGAGTCGGGAAGATCCTCGTAAGAATTCATTTTAGGAGGGTTTCTAGGTGCGGTGGAGATATGAATGCATTTGGTGGAAGTGATTGATTTAGGAGAAGCCCGGGGACTGAGGAAACAAGGGAGAAAGCATCAAGGTCGGGAAGACGATCTTCGATGTTCAGGCAGACAGAGTTTGTCGTTATACAGAAGTCTCATGGCAGGCACGCCTGTGATGAGTTATGAGCGAAAGTCGCTCCTTCCTCACAACTTCAAATTTGGATCGCACGTGATCGGTAGTTCTTGCATTCCCAATTCGGCTACAGTCTTTGCTTCATGGTTCTTCACTTTTGTATATAATGGAATTTGGTTTAAGCATCGATTGGTTTCTGTTTCGAATCACTGCAATAATTGAATTAGGGTCCACTAGGCTCTGTCATTTGTGTCATGCGGTCACTCCAGGGACTCAGAAATCCACTAACTGTGGCAAAAGGTCACTTGCATCACATGCAAAGAACATTGTTTTACGAAAGCATTGAGTTAAGAATACTAGCATGACAAGATCCAGCTCACCAACCCAAGCTCCATCCAGAACCCTCAACGCAAGCACTAGCAAAGAATCATCTCTTTCCTGTGCCTTCGTCCTTCTTGCTTGGGCGGTTCTTGTTACCCGAGATAACGCCTCCAGAGTATGAAGATTTCCCGGGACGGCCACTGTGAGAGCCATGCCTTGGTGATCGCCCTGAAATGACAGAGAAACGCTGGCCTGGAGGGCCTGGAGAACCAATATTGGAAGCTTGCAGAATAGCGGCGAGCGGGATCTTGCCGGAAATAACCTGGTAAGGACCAGATCCCGGTGGAGAGCCCGAAGATGACGGTCCGGGAGGGCGATCGTGGCTTCCACTCTGGACCCCAGTATTAAAAGGAACCTCCGAGCCGAAGCCTCCGATCAAGAGTGCCATCCGCTTAAGGTGCGCTGCTGCCTCAGCATCGGTCAGCTGCCTGGTGACTCCGTTCTCCGTGATGGTTGCGATCCTTATGCCGTTGGTAGTGTTGATAATGATGATGCTTTGGCCGTCATCAATGTTGACGCTGTCTATGAGGGGTGGTACATATTGAGACATAGTTGCGCGACTGGAAAAGAGCTTGCTGTGTTTGTTGTTAGTTTCGAAGTGCTGTAATGTTCGTGTTAAGGGGAGAGTTAACTTGAACTTAGGATGGAAGGTGATAAAGGAAAGCTCGATGAATAGATGGGAGACTTTATAGCTTCGAGGTGAAGGCCATTGTGATGAATTAATTCACCCCCATCTACTCTTTCACGGAATCTGCTGATCAGGACAATCACGTAGGAGGCAAACAGCATAACAATGTGTGCACAACGAATTCAGGCGACGACAATGATTATGATTAATCTGCTTGTTGCTGCCAAAGCTCAATGCCCAGATATCGCACAGTCAGACGCATCTCTGATGTGAGGTGTGAACGACAAAGCCATTCACGAGATCCATCAACGACCGTAGACAGTGAGACACCCTTGTTATCATCAGTACCAACCATCACATCAACGGTAGCCCTTCAGATTTCTTGTTCCTTAGCACGAGCGTTTCTGCGCTGTTCGAAGGCCTCGAGAGTTCGGTCAATGACGACGTCAGCCATCACTCGGTTCCTCGCATGCTTCGCGGGTCTGGCAGGAGCTGCTTCTGCATCACTTGTGCCAACCTCCTCTTGCGGCTCGAGTCCTGCGAGCGATGTTAGCTGAATCACCAAGGGAGGTGGAAAGAGCTCACTACTATTAAGAACGATAGAGGACCCACTTGCATTCGTTGTACGTTGAAGGTCTTCAAGTGCCTTTGCACCTTGAAGAGTTGTTAGCTCGAGCTCTCATCAAGATTCAAAATACTCACGAGTAGCGTTGATGAAGTCAACTTCACTTGAAGTAATGGGGTTGGACTTCAAAGGCTGGTACTTATGCTCCTGAACGACTGGATTCTTGCTACGCAAAGACTCCTCTCGACTTGGTCCACCATCCATCGACGCGACGACGACACCAACCTCTTGCTTGCCATCACCTGGTACACCTTCTTGCGCCTTTTGGAGAGACGGGTATGGGTGGTTTGACGGCTTGGGCTTGCCCTTGAGGCGATCGAAGAGATGTTTGCCCATATTGATGCCGGTGTTGATAGCATCGACAACTCGTTGGGACTTCTTTGAGAGAGGGTTCTTGCCGGCACGGGTAACACGCGAGATGACCTTCTCGACCTTCTTCTTGGGTCTCGACGGAGCAAAGGGTGAAGCGCCAACCATTGTTGCAGTGATGAAGGTTGCGTGTAGTTGTGGGAGATCGGAGTCGAGTCGGCGGCAACGAGGGGGTTTGTAGACGCGTTGGCGCTAGTAGACTTGAATGTCCTAAGTTGTGGGAATACTCTCGGATTAACTTAAGCCGCGACTCCGATTCAGACGTTCTTGTCATCTTCAAAACCTCCAGGCGGCGCCGCTCAGACTCGGAGGGAGCAGACTGGCTTTGCGATTCGCCTCTGCTCCTCAAGACTTTACGCCTTTGTCCTTAACATACGACTTTTGCTCTTAAAAAGTCACAGATCTGAAACGATATTTGAGATGAATGTCATTTGGTATGTTGCTCATCTTGAAGACATCAGCATAGTGATAGTCCGCCTTGTATGCAAGGTAGTCTTGGAGCTCAAGTACACCTGAAGCAGTTGTGCTTGATACACACCTTTTGCTCATGAAATGTCGGATGTCTATACCATTTGAGGAACTTGGGGAGTGTCTTATAAGATGACGCGCAATCTATAAGATCATACTCATGCTGCCTTTGGAGGCAAGGAGCCTTTACGCCTTTGCATATGCTTTTGTCATTAGACTACAATCATTCCAATTTACTTTACGAAGAAAGAGTCTTATTGCACTCTCAGTTTCCTACGATCTATCCCCTTGATCATTCCTCAAATATCTCCCAGGCCCAGTGTGAAAGCTGAATATTGCTTGCTGCTGGCCTGTTTGCCATGTTTGCAATACCGCAAGCACCTCTTGCATTGCAGAGTGGTCCTTATCACTTCGCCGAAACATTCGTATGCTTTCTGCTCCTTCTTCGGCGGCACCCCCTCTCTGTCACCCTCTGGAATCCAGGTTCATCCACATCTTTGTCCTCAAAAGAGAACGCCAAGCAATCGTCCACCGCATCCCTTGACCTTTATGAAATTTTCTTTTCTGTTTATTTCTTAAACGTTTTGTCCATTTTTGCTCTCAACTTCTTCATCGAGGCCATCATCTGAGCTTCGGAATTTCGAATCTCCTTTGTCAGCACCGTGACCTCCGCAGGTCTCATCGTCCTAGCTGTTTTTGTGACACCATTGACGCTGGTTTCTGACTTGCTTCTAATCGCGAGCTTGAAAGTTATGCCATCTTTCAAATCACCTCTGATTTTACTTGAAGCCATTGTTGCAACGCACTTGATTCTAGTAAATCGCGTTTTCCATTGATCAATTTTGCAGCATATTGAAAGACAAAGGTTTCATGGGAGTCGAAAACTTATTCCAAATATTTTTCAGATGCTACGAATGCGAGTGCTTTCTTTGTTCATCATGATTCTTTGTTGGTCACCAACTCCGCGAGAGCGATTGTTGTGACGAGATTTACTCTTCCGTGCTCGCCTTTGAGTTGTGCTTGAATGTCTCCTCGAGAAGACGTGGGGATGGCGGGGTAATTTGACCCCACTTGCCGCTTTGGGACGAGGCATTCTATCCCATGTCACAAGCATCGAGCAGGGTTCGAAAATCCACTCAGCCTAATTTAAATTGAGTTTGAACTTCATACACACGATAAACAGTTGAGAATCTCCACCAGTTTGTCTTGTATTCGTCTCAAGATGTAAGGGGATGAGAAGGTACTTTTTGTGGTAAAACGTGTATTTCATTAGTTCTCTGGTTCAGAAAACCATGCATGGGTATCTATCTCGCCATGATACCTAGTAATGCCCATCCATTTCTCATACCTTATCAACGATAAAAGCTTTCCGAGGGGCTGTAGGAGATTGTTGGAGGCAGTCGGAGAAGTTGTTCCTCTATCTACTTACAGGCTGCACAGTGAGGATACCAAGCGTGCTCGTTCGCATTGTGGTCGCACTTGAAGATGCCGCTGTTGCAAACTTCAAGCGGTTTCTCCACTTCTGTGCACACCTTTTTGCAGCGAACGCAACGGTACGTGGTCTTTCCCGGCTTACGAGGAACTAGATGTGGCCAGTATACATAGTCCGAGTCCTTGAAGGGCTTCGTTCCGGGTTTCATTTCGACGTATATTTCTCTTACATAGAGAGGGCTTCGGTGTCGAAATGCTTCTGTCAATGCTTCCGTACTTGGGCTCAAGGATTGAAGTTTCCCTCTGAATGATGGTAGGAGATGATGAGAAATGGAAGAAGCGTGTCCTATGCATTGCTGGCAACTGTAATGATTCAAGAGTGGACCAGAGGGACTTCCGCCGAAATGGGGCCTTTCTAAATATCTGGTCCTAGATTGTTGAATCGAATAAGCATTTGAAAAAAAAGGATCTTACTCTCGAATCATATGGAAGCAAAGCACTCAGTGATACGCGGGCGTAAAGCCTCGATATATTCAAACAAACAGATGGACCTGGAATGAATCAAGCAAGAACTTCGCTCCAAAATTCCTTGCCAAGAAAACTCTCCGGAATCGCTGCCATTGGCACATATCGAAAGGAAACATACGCAAAAATTGGAAGTATTGAAAGAAAAACCTTCCATTCTCATCAAAGTGTTCTTCGCGTCAAGGTCAAAAATGCAACGAAAAATGAGGCATTCACGAAACCAAGCAACACCAACATTCTCCATTTCCCACTTTCCTTTCAAACACCACCCCCACCAACCTGGAACTCCCTTACATCGCCGTTCTCATGCACGTCACCCGTCACTCGATCGACACTTCTCCCATCGCCGGGAACCTGCATCGGGAACACCCGTAACCCAAGAACGAACTCTTGTGTTTCTGTCTCACAACCCCTTTTGGATGACTGCAGACCTGTATCTTTGTACGACGCCACGGAGCCAGGAGCCCAGCCGGCACATAGTCTGGGGTGGCACGGTTGGGGAAGTTATGTGGACGGGGAAACATTGTGGCTTGGGTCTAGATCTCTGGCTTTTTGGGGTTCGTTTTTAGGCGTGCCGAAGTATGACCTGTTTCTTGTCTCATGATCTGCCGATGCGAGACCCGAAGAAATTGAGACATAATTGCTTTTTGCTGCAGAGGCTCCCGCTGGTCTGGTTCATACAAAGTAAGCCTATGAACCATGCGGGTTGCCTACGGCCGCTGGCCGGATTGTTCCGGAGCGGAGACGATCGTGATCTTGGGGGAGGAAAAAGCAATGAGAGCTGGAGAACATAGGCGAAGATGGTGTGTGAGGATGCATTATCATTGATGGAAATTAAACAATAAATATATGTGAGAAGCAAAGATGGATGGCCGGCATCGATGATGGTTGCGTAGTCGAATTTCGACCAATCCTTTGGCGCCGTCCCGCTTCCGTTTCCTGATAGTGGTGCTCTCATTTTCCCAATTTGCCCAACGCCGTATCTAATGCTTCCCTCCATGACGCCCCATGAAAATAAGCGTTCGCCAAACGCCTTGCTGAATCCTCGAAGATCGTTTCCTTACATGTACATCGCAGATGAAGAGGAAACAGGTGTCGCGGGAGTCTTGAATGCGTCGTGAATGACCGAGGGCTTGAAGACGTGTCTGAAGACCTCTAGATCTGCCGAATGACTGGTCTTGGATGATGATGAAGATGAGCTCTTTCCGGCCGACCTGCTGCTAGAGTGTTTTGTTGAACTAGAACTTGCGGCTGCCGGCCCCTCGGGAGCTTCGAAAGCGAAAACCACATCTGCAAAGTGACCCACGAACTCGGGATCTTTTAGCAAAGCGTCCCTCCACATCAGTGCAACCTCTTGCGTGGGGTTCAGGAAGCCGGGTCCAAGTCCGAAAGTTCCAATGCACAATTGCGTGTGACCGTAGTACACTGCGATTCGAAGCGCAGCACGAATTTTGTCTCTCATAAGCTCCTTCTCTGCCTTGAACGAGTACTTCTTGCCTGAGCTGTCTAGCTTTGGTCGCTTGACAGGGCAAACTGAGATGATCGGAAGTGCTAATAGGTTAGCTAGATAATCTCATTATCAATTCCATAGCATACCTTTGTATTCCTGCCATGGCTCGTACTTGTCTGGCCCATTCCTGAAGACCACTACTGACATCAGCTTGGGGCATGACACGTGACCAAGTAAAGAACTAACCAACTTTCTCAGAGTATATGCCTGCTCTTGATGGTATTGGAAAATTTGAAGGTGCCGAGTTTCCAGCAGCTGGAGTAGTGAGAGTCGCGTGTAGGTTGCTCCGCCGGCATAGGCACTCTTCAGGTGACATGACACCTGCAGTTGGTAAGTCGAAACGAACATTCATTAGAGCATGAGTACGTACCAGCTTCCCAATCACCTCCAGCTCTTTTGTCATTGGCAGGCATTATGACAGGTATTGCAGTCGTGTCTGAAGGGTCCATCCAATTAAGGGCAAAATCGACCGGATCTGACTCGAAGAATGCTATGAAGACGCTTAGACGAGTTGCTGGTAATGTGATAGTTGAATACTTACCAAATCGGCAGTGCAGCATGTCATCTTTTGGGCGTGGAGTAGCTATCATAGAATCTGAATGACAGAGAAAGGATGTGGGGGGCCATTCTCCACTAAAGTTCTCTCTGATATATGGGATGTATGATTTCTTAGCTTCCGCAGCAATTTCAGATGGCTTCGGCTTCGAAGGAGGCATCTTTGCAAGTTCGTGTGGGAGTAAACAGAGATGCTGTCAAGGCAGGGATTGAGAGGAGGTTGTACGATCTGGTAAGAACTGCTCACGCAACAGAAGATCTGTCGATGTTCTGCCGCAGATTGACATGGACTGCAGGAGCGGGATGGACATGGGTCTGCATTATATAGTTGGCAAATGGTGTGAAGTTACAAAGGGAAAAACGAACGAGCCACCGCGTCAGATCTCTACATTCCAGAGCGATAAGCAGCACGGACGATTGAAAGTGGTTCCAACTCAGACCACTCAAGCCTTATGAGACCCGTGGCTCGGAGCTAGTACCCACCTAGTTGAATGCCCTACGGAACATTTCTCTCTGGTGTTTGGCCACAAGAGAGCACAAGCAGCTCATTCTGGCTAGATTCCACGCCCGAGCGACCAATAGATTGGGTTCATGACTGGGATGCATATAAAAAGCAAATACGGCTTATGCACAATCCCGGCCCAGAGATCTCATTGTGCAGCCAGTTTTGGTCATACAGAGATTGGCGAAGGAAGATCTGCCAAAAGCAAGCAAGAGCTAATGAAGTACCCAAGCACCAAGAGTCCGAGGACCAGGGCGTGTCACTTCAGAAATGAAACATTTGGAATCCTGGGGGCCCCTATCTGATTGTACCAGCAATATCACGACGTGACTTCGTCTAGAGCCTCGATGACTTCCTCGATTTGTGGCATGTTTGTGATGGTTGCGTTGTGGCTTTGTCCTCTCGGCACGAGCCCCGCAAAAAGAAAAACAAAAAAAAAAGCATTAAAATAACCACCCTCAGACGCGGTTTGAGAAAGTGAAGAAGGACCGTGAGAGGAGTAGTGGAGCGAGTTGGCATGCAAAAATGCGATATATCACATCTTGGTTTGAGATGCAGTTTATTGAGGTTAAAGGAGGCTGCTTGAAGCAGCAAGGCCAAACGGACGGGTCGAAGCGCTCTCGCGCTTGCTTCTTTTGTCATTTAGCGCGAGCGCGTGTCTGAAATTTGTTGACATCGTGAAAGTCCCAAATAAATCCAAACACTCGACTCAACTCGACTATCCTCCATCCCAACTTCATCTCCGAAACCCATGTTTGACTTTTGAGGCTCTTCTCCTTTCCGCGCCGCACGCCGGAGAATCCTCCGAGTTCCTTGATTCTGGGAAGTGATCTGCCAAAGATGGTCCAACACGGGGCGAGACTCGTGCGGTGTTTGGGCCAGGCATTCAAGGGCTGCAGGGCAATTCATACCAAGGCGGACAACTCTAGGTTGACAATTGCTCGCATACTCGAGGAGAAACCAGCAGATCCGACGGATGTCGTTGTGACAGGGTTCATTCGGTCGATCAGAAATCAGAAGCAGAGGTCGTTCGCCTCGATCGGTGACGGGTCGAGTCTTGAGCCTCTACAAGCCCTACTTACGCCCGCACAAGCTCAAAGGTCCAAGCTTGACCCCCACAAACCGACATTCCACTGCTGACAGACGGGTAGTCTCTCAACGGGAACGGCTGTACGATTTATGGGATCATGGAGACCTTCCCCGAATCCAAAGGCCCAGAGCCACGAACTCCACGTGGTAGATGTTGATATAATTGGACCTGCGGACCCTGCCGTATGTAAGGATCTCATTCGGGTGTTTGTCTCGGAGGTATACTAATTCGACTATTACAGACTTTCCCATTGCAAAAGAAATACCATACTCCTGAATACCTTCGTACCATGCCCCACATGCGAACACGAATCCCAATAAACTCGACACTACTGCGCCTTCGATCCGATGCTATAGCGGCAGTAACGAGCATGTTTTACGAGCACGGCTTCGCGCAGACGCATACCCCCATAATCACATCGTCCGACTGCGAGGGGGCTGGGGAGGTCTTCAATGTTGGTACTTCACGTCAAGGACCAAAGACCGAAGACGATGATGGAACATTTTTCAGAGCTCCAAAGTATTTGACTGTCTCAAGCCAGCTTCATCTTGAAGCCTTGGCACAGTCTGTTGGCAATGTGTGGACACTATCTCCAACATTTCGAGCAGAGAAGAGTGATACTGCTCGGCATCTGAGTGAGTTCTATATGCTGGAAGCGGAAGTGATTTTCACAGAAACCATGGACGATGTTATGCAAGTCGTCCAGAACACCATTGGGGCTGTCACCAAAGGTCTAGAAACCGGTTCTCGGGTTGGCAATGAGTTACTGCAAAACGCAGCGCCGGAGACAGAGTTGTTACGCAGGTGGCGTGGTGGATCTCGTGACTTCCCCAGAGTCACATATACCGAAGCTATTAGAGTTTTACAGTCCAGTACACACCAGTTTGAGCACGAGCCGAAGTGGTGTTCTGGTCTCCAAGCAGAGCACGAACGGTACATTGCCAATGAGTTGGGCAATAGCTCGAATGCAACTATCCCAGTCTTTGTCACTCATTATCCCAAGGCCATCAAACCATTCTACATGCTACCCTCAGCAACCAGCGAAGATGGCCTGGAGACTGTGGATTGCTTCGATTTGCTGGTCCCCGAAGCATGCGAGATTGTGGGTGGTTCCATGCGTGAGCACCGTTTGGAACCGCTTATCAGATCGATGCAGGCCAACAAGATGATTCCTCCAGGTCCCATGCCCACTGACGAAGAACTTGGTGAGCTGAAATGGTACGTTGATCTGCGAAAATGGGGCAGCGTACCACATGGAGGATTCGGTCTTGGCTTCGATCGACTTCTAGCATACCTGGCAGGTGTGCCAAACATCAGAGAGGTGGTGACCTTTCCTCGATGGGTCGGACGTTGCGACTGTTAGACGTCACCCATTATCTTTGTACAATACAACTGTTGTAATACTATTCTGAGCTCGGAAACCCGAATTCCGGCGAGTGGGAGCCTCAACTGTCGAACCTGGGGCAGTCAATACCAGTCAATACCAGTCATCTATGTTGCACTTGTTTGTTTTCTTGGAATATCCCGTCGTGTCACTGCAACTGTCTTGTTCCAACAGCCGGGGAAGGTAGTTCGGTTCCCCCGTCGGCCTTTTCTATCTTCGTGACACTTGCCAAGGTACAGGTGGTCACAAAGTTATCATCAAGTGTACACATGACCTCATATGGCCCGCCGCCTGCTGTCAGCCATTGAGGGGTCGGCAACGTCTATCTATATCATCTTCAGGGCTCTGAGCACCCTCCACAACAGCTACGCCTCATCACTAGCCATCTACCCACCCACATGAAACGAGTCTGCCAGAACAGATGCAAATCTCCACGTCTGGATGAGTTTGAAGGTAGACTTCAAAGCACATGGCCAAGCTGAACACTGAAAGCTGTTGGGACATTTTGATCCTTGAAAAGCCCCAACCGCACAAGTTGTCGCCACCTCGGATAAAGAATGCACATCTCAACATCCTTGAGAATCAACGACAGGCCTCTGCGACGCACCAGATTTGTCCTTCAAGCCTTCGAACTCGAATTGGTGCTGCCACAAGTCCATCCTGCGAGCTCTCCTCGCCCACACAGCAGCTATTCTGACCAGTGTCTACTACAACATTCTATCCTGCTCAGCGGCAGTAAGAAGAAGTCTTCACGCCCAAGCCTAGAATACACATCATGAACTAAGCCATGCACCTAAAAGCGTTTGCCAATACAAACAGCCCTCACAAAGATCCCAAAACAACCGTCCACTGCGGTTATGCTCCTCCAAAGCGCGCGTGAATCGCACAGACGCCCTTCTTTTGGAATCTCCGACCTCCATCAAAATCGAGGCTACGATGGGCTAATCAAGCTTCGAGAGTGCCTAGCACCATCTATCTGACACTGCCGCCTGCACGAAAGAACGGATGATCCGCGCGGGGCCGCTCTCCACTTCCCTTGCAAACTGTAAACTTCGCCGCAGCACAGCGGCTACGCCTCCAACTAAACAGACATACCTGCCTACCAAGATCGGCATCCCCATTTGCAACACCAGCACTAGACCCGAGGCCCGACCAACGTTCTGGGACATGGAATCATGAAACGAAAACAGAAAGTCTATACCGTCTGGTCGACTTTCTTCAGCGGCTACGCCGCCGACACACCTCCCCTAGGCTTGCTTGCAGGTCGCAGAGCTTGGCACCAGAAACCCGGACCAAGTGCGGGCAGATTCCTTACTTGCAGCTACGAACCACAAACCAGGATCAATAAAGAACAGAAAACCAACAAGTTCGTCGGCTACCCCGACGCAGCCTTCCCTCCCGCTCTTACAGATGCAAGTCTTCGAGTCGGCATGTGGTTCGTCGCATCCAGGATAGTGGTCACTTGCAAGGGGGGAAGATAGGTTCAAAGAGGCGCGGCGCCTAAATCGGCAGTTCTGTGCAGAAACATGGGTGTCGATGCGGGTGCGGTTATTTGCGCAGTGGTGGCACGGCGCGAGGGGATTGCTGTGCGTTGAGCCTATTTTGATTAGTGGGGGTTGCAGTTCCTGTTCCCGTTACATCATCGTTTGCAGGTGTGCTCGGGTTTTGTATGGTCCTTCTTGGGACAAGTTCGTGCAAATGATCTTTGGATAGGTGCTTTTGGGATGCTGCAAAGATATTCTGGAGCGGTGGTCACCGCATGGCTGACAAAGCAGGTTCAGATCCCGAGTGTTCTCGGGACATTGGTGGGAACAGGAGTCAAGGCCGAGGTTGGTAGCTGCCTTGAGTTGGCCCGGGGTCCAAAACCTTCATCTGGAAGCGGAGCACCAAATCCTCAAGATTCTGCCTTCCTATCGCACCGACTCAAACCACCATGCTCGTAAAACCCAAACTGTCGGGTCCTCTCATCCCATCATCGTCCAATCACAACCCCCAGTCGAGAGCGCTGAAGTGAACTTAAAGTTGGGGGCTGATACTACTTTACCCGCTACCCCTCCTCGGCCCCTCCATCCACCAACCAGATCCCGTCCGCATACACCCCATCTGAGATAGGGTTGGGGGCTGAGATGCAGGGGATGAATTTTTTACGCTTCCCGAAAAGTAGTCTTGCATCGTTCTGCATGCACGTCTACCTTGAATTCCTGATCTGTGTTGTGCAGTGACGTTCTCTCACCTACTCAATCGTATGTTTGAAGGTTTGGAGAGGGTAACATCCGCGCCAAAATCCGCCCCCTCCCCCGATTTTCTCGCTAAACACTTGAACGAGGAAGACTAGGTGCTAGCACGCCAGCAAGCGCCATCGCGGCGCGGTTACCTCTTCATGTGGAACATGATGTGCCTTACTCTCTCTAGATGTTGGAATTTGAATTTGAATCGGCCAATCCGTGCTGGCCGCGATCTAGTTTGTTTAGTATCTTGAGTGACCCTTGAAGATTTCCCTGAAGATTTCTCACTGACCCTAGCTTTTCAGCTGCAGTTTCCAACTCGAATCATGACGTCCCAATCGAAGCCAAAACTCAAAACTCTGCCTCACGCATACCTTCAAATCAAACTATCAACGGAACGGAAACCCCATTTACCGACAGTCGTTTCTGCAGGCAGTCCCCAACCCACCTTTCCTACCTTCTCTTCCGGGACAGGATCGCTCACATGTTGGAGCAGAAGATCGTAAGCTGACGGCATATCACCATCAAGGCCATGGGAATCGGCCGGCAGTTCACGTTGGTAAATCGAAATGAAAACGGGGAAGGAGCAAGAGGTTCGGTCCGCCGATGCAGGTGATCAGTCGCTTTGAGTCGGGACTTTTAACCTCGGGAGACGTTCGTTGTTGGGTGGGGGCGGGCCGAAATGTTGGAACCTGGATGTTTGAGACGGTATGGGTAAGGAGAAGCACTGGGTGATATGAAGTCGGTCCCGAGACGAAGATCAGGCAGACCTCGACGTTGCGAGGCATACCTCGAAAGAGCCAGAGAATGATTCCAAAGCACTTCAGAAGAGACAAGGGGTGGATGGCTGGTAAAGGGGTTGTGAGAATTACGTATCTAGCATTACAATGAATGTAGCACTTGAAACTTGATGTGGAATCACAATTCACGAAGGCATGGAAACAGAAGTTTGATGTAAAAGTAATCTCTCGTATTCTGTTCTGTTCTGGTCATCCTCCTCGTATGTTCTCTCCCAAAACAAGCAACCCGTAAACCCGGTGCTTTTTCCTCCTTCGCTCCCATCAAATAAAAGCAGGAAACGCCAACGCCATATGCAATGCAATAGCCATCCCAACCAATCCCGTGCATTTGGTGTATCATTGCCCTTCGATGCCTCGAAAGAAGAAGAAAAAGCGAACCGCCACCAAGACGCTCAAGTGCCAAAACAAAAATGTATTTGTACAAGAAACCAAAATCAAAATGCCAAACAAAATGAAAAGCAAAGACGCTTGCTCAATTGGTATCAGACTGCGCCCGTGGAATGCAGTAACCCTCCCATTTCCTTTCCCGTGATCAACTTTTATCTACCCATGCAGTCCGTATCGTCTCAAATCATGAACTTCTTGTCAAGAACACGAATCGCTCTTTGGTCCTCTCCAACAATGTTGAGTTTATCGTGTGGGATGTCTCGAGGTCGTTGATTGTCCCCGTCTCCTCTCGGACTCTTGCTCCCTGCTCGGCTACTATTGCTCTTGTTATCCGACATGACAGAGACCGAATCTGTAGCGTGAACCAGACTTGAGATACTTGGGATAGTCTGGGCCTGAGATGTGCCGTTTGATTTGGGAGTGTCCTTTGGCGAAGGAGCTCGGCCTGGTGAAGGGGTGTTGTGTTGTGATAGCGAGCCGTTCTGAGGCGGTGTGGAGGTTCTGGGAGCGCTCAACTGAACAGGTGGCAATGTCGTGGGTGCTGTCAGGCGGGGATCGAGGACTGGCGCACTCTGGAGAGCTCGTTGGGCAATCTGTGCTTGCTGTTCGGCGACGATCCTAGCTTGAGCAACACGTGGACTTGGGTTCGGTGCGTAAACAGGCATCAGACCTTGTTGTGCAGCTGTTGCAGTGCTCATTCCTCTGTGTTGGGGTGGTGGAGGTGGGGGAGGAAGTGAAGAGTCGGTCATGGGTGGAGGAGGTCTGTCGAATGCAGTCTGTTGATGGTGTGGAGCCATTGATGTTGGAGGCATGCCATTTGATTGATGTGGGCTATGATGTTGTTGGTACGGCGAGGTGTGGGCTGAAGCAGGAGGTGGAGGGAGTTGTGAATTGTACATCGAGGGTTGGTAGTGTGGGAATGGTGGTGTCGAGACTGGAGATGGTGGCCATGCGTAGCCTTGGGCAACTTGATATGGGTATGGTGGAGGAGGACCTCGGTGCGG
Organism: Phialocephala subalpina; assembly: GCA_900073065.1. Classification (NCBI taxonomy): domain Eukaryota; kingdom Fungi; phylum Ascomycota; class Leotiomycetes; order Helotiales; family Mollisiaceae; genus Phialocephala; species Phialocephala subalpina. The sequence goes on from FJOG01000010.1 coordinate 1,699,134, forward strand.
CGATTGTTGCATATGTTGGTGTGGTGATTGCATGTATGGGCTCGATTGCATTGGTGTTCTTGTGACTGCTGGTCCTTGTGCCTCGTGTACTGTTGATTCCGGGTACATTCCCTTCACTGGTACGATGTGTCGAAGCTGGGGATCGGATGTAGGTTGTGGCAGATCGGGAGCGCCAGGGTGTGGTCGAGAATAGTAGCTGATGAGATGTAGATGCTGGCCTGTGGAGGTTGTGATGCTGAAAGACTGCTTCATCAATCCATCCGGCTTGTATCTGTATCCATCTGGTCCATCACCGTCCATGTCGAGATCCTCGTCACTTCCTCTGCCACTGTCTGGTGTCTTTCCTCCAACTCGTCTGGCTGGCGGTGGCACGAAGTTGCCTCCTCCTCTCTTGCCTTCCATCTCACGGTATGTGAGGAAGCTTCCGGACACTCTACTGGCACTCCATGACTTTCCGTCCGTCCATCTCCGCATGCCAGCTTCCCGCTCGTCCCAGACAAACACTGATCCAGACTTTATGGACTGTCTTTCCTTCTCCGATAATCTGCGTTGAACTCGTGGCAGGAGACCGAGACGGCAAGCTTCGAAGAGCTTGATCGCATCTGCGGGTGTTCGTACGTGGCCGTAGTATGTGTCCATCTTGTCTGTGTCTTCTCCTCTGCTCAATTGAGCTCTATTGTATGCGCCCAAGTCGAAGTTGGGGCCGTAATTCTCCTTTCACTTCAACTAAAACACAACCCTCCGCGTCCTCTTCAAGAAATGTCACTGGTACCTCCCTTCGAGTTTCTTATTACCGGCAGCCAAGTAATTTGACGATTGACGTTGGTACGCGGCCCCAGTTAGAGCTTGGCTGTATGGGAAAGCTTGTGCGCCGCAACAGCTGTGTTGTAGACAAGAATTGGCGGTGCTGGGTGGATCGGTGGGTTGAGGAAGTCGCTGTCGAGATGCTGAGACGTTTGGTGGTTGATCCTCTTCGCTTCAGATGAAAGTTAGCTCCAGACTCGTCCCACAAGTGTACAAGACGGAAGTCGACGCGAAGATGAGACAGTTTGAAGCACAAGGTGACAGAAGCTTAAACTGAGGTTCCATGGGGCTGCGCGTAGAGTTTTGTGCTTTGTGGAAAGAAGAACCGGTGGTGATGCTTGTGTGCGCTGTTTGTCTTGTCTCCAATGTCTTGTCTGTCTGCCTCGCCCCATTGACCTGATACGAGGCGACGCAGCCCGAACGCGAAGAGGCTCGTTGGTAGCAGGATGCCAGACTTGACACTTTGCGCTGTGATGGTGCCGCAGCTGCACACGCAGAAGGCGGTCACGATCGGGTCACGATCTGGGTGCTGTGCAGTGCAGGAGGGGAATGTGAGAGGTGTTGAATGCTCCCGCAATGACGCAAGGTTTAGCGATGACAACCACAACCTCTGCGCCGGGTCCAGCAGCAGCAGCAGCAGCGCATCGTGTTTGATGCTCGACAAAATGCATGTAAAAAGAACTGGAGTACGTACTGTGGATTGTGTATGCAAGTGTTTCGTGACAAGTATGAGGCTATTCCCAGACGGTCATTCAACGTCGCATGTAGGTGTCGTTAAGTGGTGATGGTGTTTGGTCGTCAAAGATGTCGCTTCGAGAAATAGTGGACGGTACCCTGAAATGCAAAATGCGGAATGTGGTGTTGACGAGATATGGCGAATGGATCACGGGATGTCGACTCGAGATATTCTTCGTGTTGCTGTAATACCTAAGCAATCTGCATCGTCAAACACGAAGTCGTTCCAAGTGTTCCAAGTGTATGAAGTGTATGGGGTCCAGGTCCAGGTCCAGGTCCAGTCGTGATGTATTCGTTCCAGAGATCAGAAGTCAGAAAAGGTGGAGGACTCGGAAGTATATCTGGGAGTCAGTCGGACCAAGTAGTGCTTTTGGTATTTGGTAGTGCGCCGCAAGGAAAGAGCCGTTTGCAGGTCTTGGGCGAATTGGGGATAGGGCCCTGTTGAAGTAGATTACCTAGTGAGAAGGCGCACCGGGATGCTGGTCAAGTGAGATGGGGGGAGCCAGGGAAGCTGTTGATGGGTGGTTGATGGGTGGTTGATATCGATGGGTGAAGGTCGGGATGGACAGGTGAAGGAAGGGTTCAAGGGATCTTCAAATGTTGGTATAAACCCTGAGAATCGAAAAGAATCTGACTGCGATGAGAATGCAAAGCTGCACTCTGCGAGATACCGAGTTGGATTGCGAAATGCGCCTTGCGAGCGTTGGAGGGCAGAGAAGGCGACCCAGATCAAGCCAGGGCACACAAAACCAGATGTCCTGTACTGCACTCTGTGCTATACAAAGGTCGAACTCGATGTAACCGTTGGCACTTGGAAGGTCCCGCTCATGTATCCGTTTGCTCCTTTGTTTTAGCTCGGCTTCTCAGTGACAAGCAAGATCGGTCCTTGGTCGTGGGACTTGGCTTTCGTTGGCTTGGTGGGCAATGGTGGCACTGTTCTTGTCACTCTTGGAGGGTCTTGGATGCTGGTGGAGATGCATATTCGTACTCCTCGCTCGTCAACTCACCTCCCCTTTCCTGGCGTGGGTGAACTAAGGTTATTTGGAGGACACAGTGAGATGATGGAGTCGTCATGGGCATAACAGGACGTGCTCGTCGTCTCCGTTTGTACTCTCGTCCGCACCCAGTCACCATGCACATTCGCAGAGATACAGACAGGGCATGGGGCGCTGGGTCGAAGTACTCGTAAGCTCCCCCATCCCTTGATGTCTACGAGGCGTGTGGGCGTCTGCTAGACTCGTAAGGTTATTACAGATGATGAGCTTATTTCATCCCCCAGCACTCGGATCCAATCCATTCAGCGCCCAGAGAAGTGGCAGACAGAATTGGCACATCGACCAGCGCTCGTTTGTGCTCGTACTCATGTTCCATTCTTCTTCTGCTCTCCAAGCCTCCAAGGACATCCAGACCACGGGTTCATGAACGGCAGCCATTCAGCATGGCTCATCGGCCTCTTCGGGGTGTCCCATTCCGCTGATGCAGCGCCCGGCGCAGTCAGCCCAGAAGCAGAGACGCCCCCAAGAATACCCCCAGAGGCTCGCCAAACAGCTGCACAGCGCCTCCAAGCCCCCAAAATTGCTCACTAACCCATTACATAGCACGTCAGCAAGTCAGAATGCTAAAGAGGCGTCCCGCTATGAATCCCGGTGCTGCGGTTCCCGCAGACCAAGCAATTCGACACTGAGAGACCAACTTCGAGACATCAACACCTGAAATCTGAACCATGACCATCTCCAAAGCATGCATAGATAGCATATCTATGCATCACTCAGCCATTATCTTGCTCATCATCGTTTCGTCGTATGTTTGCGAAACTGACGAGGCCTGTGGAGCCGTGGATCGCGCCCCGATGCACTTAGAGCAAATACTTTAAAAGTGCTGTACACGAATCACCAATATCTTTGGCTGGTGTTTTCTCGCACCGGTCTCTCCACCCGTCCACCTCGATTATGAAGCTTAAGTATTGACTTTTCCGGGTCTCCTCGCTGCGGATCTAACGGGAAACTTGTCACCGAACGTCACCGTCACAGAAATCCACATCACCCACTTCAAAGAAGAATTTAAAGTATACTCCTGGTTGGCTTGGCGAAGAGGCTTGACACCCCCGACACATTTTCAATCTGTTTCAACCTTAACCAGATCGTCCATCAAGCAACGTACCAATTTGTTACAAGTGTCGTGCGTGTACCCTCTTCGGTTCCGAACATGGTCCCGAGGCCTTTTTTAGGAAGTTGGGTTAAGTGCAGCCGAGGAGCAGATTCACAGGCGCTGATCTTAAAGTTAAAAGTTCTAGATTTGGAAATGATTCGTACTTTCTTATGGCCACCTCATATCGAGTTTGTCACTGGTGACATATCTGTCTGGGAGCAATGATCTACCGGTGGAAGTGTTTGACAGAGACATTTTGACAAAGATAGAGTGGTAATGTGAGACCTTCACGAAGATTTTGATGCAAGATACTCCGGACTGCACACGAGTTGTATGTCATTTCTCACATCATTCCTTCGCGAACAGAAGTATTTCTGTGCTTCCATGACACCTCGTTCATCTGTTTACTTTAACTCAAATAGTACTTTACGTTGCAGATCACGCCATTACGGTTGATTTAAACCTCATTTCTCATCCAAACAGCCGTGGCCGTTCTGGCGGGTGCCTCAGTCGCACATGAAGCATTCAATCAAAAGATGCTTGAACCAACATAAGGTTTTGAATAAATCTTCACTCGCAACCATCAATCCGATCTCCTGATCCTCGAGTGTTCACTTATCCCCTTCCCTCTCGCCATCTCCTCCTATCTCATCCCCTCTCAAGCACTTCATCGCGCATCAACTTCCCGATCCATCCCCTCCTCATCCCTATCTAGCCTCGCTCCAAAAAAAGAGCCACGCAACCCCCGCCCCACACCCCCTCCCAGTCCAAGGGCGTTTTCGTGGCGTTTCTTGGCGCATAACCGAACCCTTAGTCCACTCAAGGGTTCGGTGTCAAAGTTTTAAGCATGATTTTTAACTTTCTTGCTGATCGCCCGCCCATTCCCGCTTTGTGACGTTCCGAGGCAACCAATTGCAAGGGTTCTCGTATTTGATACGCTGAGAAACGGGATTTGTTTCCGCGCACATGAGAAAGGGTTTGAAAATGAAGGATGAGGATGATGAAGGTTTGGAGTCTGATCTCAGATGATGAGATGAGATAAGATGAGCAGTGTATGAGGTAGTGAGAGAAAGAGAGGATTGCGATGCGATGAGTAAGTAAGTAAACGCTGCTGGTCGGGCATCCTAGATTTGCGAGCGAGAGAGACCGACGCTGCGGTGCCCAGAAACGGCAAATTGCTCACTCACTCAAGCATTCTCTTCTGATTCCCAACGCGAATACGACACCAACGCCCAGCACACTTCCCCAAGAAAGCCAAGCAAAACACCATGCCGCTCAATCTTTCTCAATCGACCGAATGGGGATTCGATCAGAGGGTGAAAACTGGTAACTCAAAAGTAAGGTTTTATGGTTAATTGCATGACCGATGACCGATGAGACCGAGCGATCCGCACCAACCACTCAAATCGGTGGATGAAGCTGACATGCCGTCTTCGATGGTCTTGGGATCACCTTGGAGAAAGCCAGTTGGCTTTCTTGGAGGCAATCATCCCATTCTTGCATGCCTCCACCTTGGATTTCTTGGATAAGAGGACGGGCGGAAAGAGGTGACTGGTTCTTCAGCAACGCCACAGGGTACCAGTTGGGACCGCCAGCCTGCGCCGAGTTTGGAGCAGCGAGTAGAGTTATCTCGCGCGGCTTGGAATCACTTGGCATGATAAATATGCTTAAAATCTTAATTCTTTTGATTTGATTGCTTTTTCCTTCGCCAACCCGATCCAAGCATCTCGCCCTCCTTCCCATGCTTGGAATTTCTCTCTGCCTTCTGTTTGGGGAAGCGGTTACGATAGGATGCAGACACCTGACGTGAGAGAGCGGCGAGGACGGATGAGTCGGAGGAAGAGAAGATGATCTCATGTCATCCCATCCTCTCGATTCGCACGCAAACATCTCTCGCATCGCATCCAAGCATCCTTTCCGCATATACTCTAACTTTAACCCGCAACCGTATCGTTATCTCACTCACCCGCCCGTCGTCTATCGCACTTCCCCATTCCCTTCCCTACAAACCCGATGAGAGATCAGCTCTCCGTCCCGTGTCTTTCAACATCATCGCACATTCGCCACAGTCTCGACCCTATCCGCTCTCTCAAGTGAACGAACGGACGGCCTGAAAAATGATCTCGACGCCGTGCCGCGTGGGGCTACCCTCCCCTTCAGATAGCGTTTGAACGATTGGAAAGCGATTGCATTTTGAGTTGACAGTAGCGGCATCCACGAAAGCTTGGGGTCCGACGCCACCAAAGCCTCTTTTCTCAGCATCGGGAACTCGTGCGCCGGGTGTCCGGACTTGTGCACTGGAGGGCTGGTTAGGATTTTTATGCTTATCTTCTGTGCTGGGAAGGATCAATAGGAAGAGGCTGGCAAGAAAAGAATGACTGGTTCGCGAATGCGAGCGAGCGAGCGAGCAAGAGGCGATGGATGGATGACCCGTGAGGTAAGAATAAGAAATGCAAGCACGTGGATGGAATTATCCGTCGCCTACTTGCTTGCGGCTGAGGTGAGATCTGTATTCTGTGGTCACTTCATCGCGATGGATTCCTTTTCAAGACTTCGCCATCTATGCCTCCTCCATTTTACGTCAAATAAATTCATCTGTAGTCACAGGATTCAGCCTTCCGTGTGTCAAAAGTTTTGAGCAAAAGCAGCTTCCAATTTGTCAACGCTGAATTGCGAATTTACGCCTCATTCTCAGCTTCAACGCCGCATCAGGACAAATATCAGCTCGCCTTTCGCACAGGGCCCCAATTCGGGACCGCTGAATCTGCAGTGTAGGCTTGGGGGAGAAATGGAAATGCAGAAAGAGAACGGACACGATACAGCCAATCAATTCGAGCAAGAAGCTTTGCTGCAAAAGATGCGGATTTCAAAAGCTGAGTGAGCATTATGTCAAAAGCATCCGAACGCCCCAAGTGGAAACTCAGCATACGAAGCTGCAGTCGCGGCCGCGAATGCTTCTCTCTGTGGAGCCGCAGTTGCGGTCCCGAGAATTGAAGTTCATCCCGAGAGTTGCAGCTTGCAGCTCGACGAGGAGACGGCGATTTACTTTCGAAAGTACCGACATCTGTCCACCTCAGCTGAAGTGTGTGGGGACCTGTACGCGTTGAAGATTTATTTCATCATCCATGCTTGTCTTCAAGAACTGCATTCTAGAAGCGATGATAGGTGGAGACCAGGAAATATCGCAGCCGCTTCAATTTATGGAGAGTTTGAAACTCAATCTTGACGTGTTTGATCACCGCTTCTGATCAGCTTTATCCTTCCTCTATTCTTACTCAGTTCCTTAAATACCCGAAACTCCAATAAGCTTTTCTGCTGTCCGGCCCTAACTGCAAAAATGTTCCTCAAATGATCTCCCATTCCACACTCTAATCTGTCCATCTCCTCTCAAGCCCACAAGCCTTCATCAATATTTCCAAGCCAATATACCTCCTACTTCTTTCCCCACCGGAACATTCCTTTTGTTCGGGTTCCTCTCAAAGCTCAGATCATTAATCCTCGCAACCACGCATTTCTCTCCTCCACTCCACCCAACCCATTCCAAATCCCCACCAAGCTCAAAGAAGAGTGGACCAAACTCGCGTCATTAACGTCGTAACAAGCTTAATTCGTGCATCTCCGCTTTGTCTTCTAGGGTTCCATGCTCAAAGCTTGGCATCCACCCCTGTCCACCCTGCTTTCCCTTGCCAGGCCGCGTCATCTGCGAAGGGCTTGGCGGCACATCGGCACACTCGGCGTTGGAACTGAGAGAGATGATCTGATAAGAGACGCCAAAGAACCCTATTGATCAATGAGGGATCTTGGCGGGGCGGAAGGGGGAGAGGACAGTTTGCAGCTGGAGCTGAGAGGGAGCTGAGGACGGCTTGAGAGGTGAAATCGATAATTTTATATGCGGTTCAGAGAACTAGTGATGATTCATTATTGAATAGAGTGCAGTATGCACAGGCAGCGATTGATATGAATGCAGATTGAAGTAACCCAATTAGATTAATACGGGAAAAAGCACTCAGGGTTGGCTGGGACGAGGCCGAAATAACCTTAAATTTCACGTGTGACCGAGAATGCTCCTTTCTTGGCACTGACGAGTTGCCCAATCATCGATCATTCAATTATGTACCTCTGACTCGGTGCCATCTGACGGCATGCTCGCTTTCTCGCTTTCAACACCAAACAGATGAGCCACCGCAACGCATCTCGGAAGATTATGTTTGAAGGATGAGGCGCGGGGTTCTTATTCTTATTTGGAAGCATTCGGGTCCTCGCATCACTCTACTGGAAGAAGCTTAAGCATATTACGAGTTAAGCTTCTTTAACGATCGCTTTACGTCAAACCGCGGCTGGACTGCGGTTTCGACAGCTGATCCCGAATGAGAAAAGACATCGCATCGCCTCATGATGCAGAGGATATTCAGCCTATCGTTGTCATATATGAGATAATATGACAGTTATTGATGCAATATGAGAAGGGGCTGTTCTGTTGGGGTATTTGAGATGCTAGATGATGAGGGCGGAAGGAAGTCATCCTCCTCCGTCTTCGCTCCGGCGATGCAGTGAGGCTCCGCGAATGTTTCAAAGCCGGAGATGTCAAAGTTGTCAAAGTTGACGGCAGGCCATGCAATTGTATGCTTCCTCAAATACAACACTGGACGATTACATCGATTTTGATTTTCGATCGAATTGTTCTTGATGCAGATAGAGGACGTGAACATTCTCCGTCCTCGCTCCGCGCTTCACTGATGTTCCGCGGATGCTTCGAAGAACCGACGCTGGCGATATCTCATGCTGTCAAAGTTGACCGATACGGCCCTTACAGAGCAATGCACTTTTGCTTCCAAAGGGGAATGGAATGCGATGACGATGTTTCCACAAGTGATTGGTCAAGAGTACGAGGATTATGGTGGCAGTTCCTGCCTCGCTCCGAGCGCTTTCTGAGCCTTGTATATACTCGAGTATCTTGGCAGCATTCATTTCGAGGCTCTCCTCCCATCGGTATTGAATTTGAACGCTTTATATTGAACCTCACTTGATCACTTCGTGCCTCTCATCATGTCTCAAGAAACACTCCGTCAAGCATTCCCAGACAAAGCTACCCCGCTCGTCGGCTTTGGCATTCCGTTCACCGAATCTTGTGCAAAGCATGTCGAACGATTCAAAGCTTCAAGAGTCTATCTCATAGCAGGAAAGACGTTGACAGAGAAGACGAGCTTCACTTCCGATCTTCAGGATGCTCTTGGTTCGAAAGTGGTGAAGACGAGAGTGGGGATAACACCTCACACACTCATGTCTGAAGTCCTCGAGATTGTTGAGGAGTGCAGAAGTCTGAATGTCGACTGTATCGTGACTTTGGGTGGTGGCAGTTTAAGCGATGCAGCGAAAGTCATCACATTCGTACGTATCCCTTCTCTTCTCCCCTCTTCCTTTTTTCTCTTCTCCCTTCTTCCTCTTTCTCTTCAACCCACCCTACCCACTACTTTTTTCTTCCTGCATCCCTAACAAACTCAGGCTCTCGTAAACAATGTCTCAACCCAATCCGAACTCGTCAAACTCCCTCATCTCGGCGGAGATGGAACAGCTGCTCTCCTGCCAGCTACAGCGCCTACCGTACCTATCATTTGTATCCCGACGACATTGTCAGGCGGCGAATACTCCACCTACGCCGGAGTAACCGACCACCTGACAGGAGAAAAAGTCCAATTCTGTCCTCCCATCGCTTCTCCGGATCTCATTATATTGTCTGGGGAACTGGCTTGTTCTACTCCCCTAGACATCTGGCTTCAAAGTGGAATGAGGGCTGTTGATCACTGTATCGAAACTCTTGCTTCCCTCAAATCAACGGCCGAAGTGGATGAGTCTGTCACCAAATCATTGAAATGCCTCATCCCAGGCCTCTTGAACGCCAAAGCCAACGCCGGTAAACCAGGAAGGAAAGAAGACGAAATCAAAGCACGACAAGAATGCCAAATCGGTGTCATGCACGCAATGCTCTTCCTCCATCGGAAGGTAGCTTGTGGCGCCTCTCACGGAATCGGCCATATGCTAGGTCCCATGTTCCACGTCGGACATGGGGAAACTTCTTGTATCCTACTTCCTGCTGCTTGCAAGTGGAATGCTATTCACGGTGGGGAGGAGATTCGGGCGAGGCAGCAATTGATGAAGGATGCGTTATGGAGTATGACGGAAGCGAGAGAGAGATTCGAAAAGGAAGGGCTGAAGGAGGAGAGTGAGGGAGTCGATGAACTCTTGGATGTTGTGGTCAGAGAGCTGGGGCTGAAGAGGAGATTAAGTGAAGTTGGGGTCACGGAGAGGAAAGATCTTGAAAGGCTGGCGGAAGCAAGTCTGAGAGATCTATTCTTGGTCACCAACGCGGTACCGATCACGACGAAAGAGCAAGTGCTTGAGATTCTAGAGATGTGTGCCTGAATTCTGATTGCCGGGCGGTCTTGTGAGTTCTCATCGGGTCAGCGCTTTTATAGAAATGAAATTTCGTCTATGCAGAGGCATGAATCAAATGCAACTTCTTCATCCTCAGCGTCTACTCTTCAGTCTTGATATAATATTCAAGACTCACGTTGAACCCTCGGCTTTCTGAATAATGATCTTCGTGAATCAAAGATTCGGTCCCATAACTATTATAAAATCTCTACTATTTTCATCGTTTCGCACCAGATTCCATTCATCTCCAAGCACTCGAGTCCAACACCATCATACCTATCTTTCTAATACACAAAGCGAACATTAAATGGCGAACCAGGAGACTTCCACAAATCCCCGTCACACGCAAAAGCACTACCATCTTCAATGCAAGCTCTGTAAGCTTCCCGCAACACAGCCTCCTTGCAACTGCAACAAGTTTGAGATGAAGACTGTACCAAGGTGCTGCAACTGCGAGGTCTTGAAGGTCAAAGGTTAAGGGTTAAGGGAATCAGAGAGTTGTCAGGTGCGAAGGTTGTGAATGAGCGGCTTGGAGATTGTGAGAGTACAAAGAGGAGATACGTGTGCTTGATAGCTTGGGGTTTGTATGGCTGGAACATTTATACACTCCTATATTATTACATTTATACGTTAAAATTTGCGTCTAAGATCATTTTATAGCATTTAAGTGATTGAACTCGGTTCAAAGTTCAAACTCAAACTGCGCCTCAAGTAATCTTCATCCCCCAGTACAGCAACCACGAAGACCCACTCCCAATCTCTCATCACCTAGACCAAGATGTCGAACCATGCCACCAGATTCTCCATTAGTCTAGCTCCTCCTCCTCCGCCTCTCTACGTTATCAACCACATTCATAGAGATGGCTATTGCAACTACTGTGAGGAACTCGTGCAGGAGAATCTATATGAATGCTCTTGTGTTGGAACCACATCCGTAACCAGCGTAACCAAAATTAATCTAATAACTCGAGTATAATCTAGAGTGTATAGATTAGATTAGATTAGATTATAAGTAGCCAAATTCCAAATAATCTAGAGTTTTGATTAGATTATCCTTTGATTATACTCTAGATTATTTAGATTATCCACGTAATACTTATAAAATAAAAGTTTTTAAATTACTTCTAATTAATTTTTGCTATATTATATTATAAATTATAATAGCGCATGTATTATATATATTGTCTAAGGATAGGAGCAGAGCTCCCTTATATGCAGCCTATATAAAGCAGGAGGCTAAGAGGCACGTGGCTTAATACCACGTGATTACAGCCTTAAGAGATGAGGCTGAACCTCATTCTAATACTTTTGATAGAAGGCATGTAATACTCTAATAACTTGAGTATACTCTAAATTATTAGATTAGATTTAGATTAGATTTTGAGTAGACTATATTTCATTAGATTAGATTTAGAGTAACAGAGTATAATCTAATCTAATCTAATCAATATTCACGCTGTCCGTAACCTTTCTCCTTTTCTATTTGTCTGGTCCCTGTTGGAAATGTGCTCCAAGATAGACTGAGGATTCGGACTCAGAGGGGTCAGGGGATGGTATGGATGCAGGGATTGGAGAGCTAGATCTGAATGGAGAAGAGGGGATATGATGGTGATGTGAGTGGATGTTGAGGGCAAAACGGTCCATGAATGTACAAGAACAGTTTCAAACGTCTGACTTCCAATCGCTTTTCAAATTGCTTCAACTTAAGATCATATCTTCGCCATAACAACACTTGAGCTATTTCAACTCGGCAAGATCCAGAAAATGGGTAACTTCATCTCCAAAGGTTCAACGAAAGCCACGCCGCAAATTCCTAAATCGCCGCCTCCGATTCCATATCCCGCTCAACCACCAACCCTAAAAGACTCCAACAACATTCATCGCAGCCTCACCTGCAGATACTGCAACGCGATCATCAAGCAGAACATCTACAACTGAACATGCGTTGGGAAGTCCCGTCAGGGATTGGGAATGACGACGATATCATTCTACGTTCCTGGACCTTGTTAGGAGTGTCGTCTAGATACTGTGGATAATATCTCTGGAATCGGGATAAGATTTGGACAGAGAAGATACTCTGAACTCTGGCGGCCATAAGACTGAAGTCAGGGAATCAGTCATGGTTGTCAAAGGAACGGACATTCAGAATTGTTCGGCATATTGGTCAGGCGGCGAGTGAATGCGAAGTTGGGTGAAAACGAAGTTAATCATAATACTAGGCTCAACCTCGTCAACGTCAAGTAAATGAATAATCTAAAGTACTACTCTTCATCTCAAATATAAGATCCTTCACATGCAGTATTCGATGCTCAACTCTTTTCTCAGGCTCCCTCTAATTTGGTGGCCTTAAACCTTCAGCTCTGAGCTCCCAGACCGAGACTTGAAAACATCTGAACAACCAAATTCCACAGCCATGGGAGCCATACTTTCCAAGACAGCCACAGCTGAAAGTCCAGTATCACCAAAGAGATCTCGTACTGTGCAAGCGCCTGCATACGAACCAGATATAGTCGATATTAGCTACCTCCACCGCCACACCGTCTGCATGGTATGCCGGAAGGTTCTGAAGACGGATCTTTACGACTGCTCTTGCAATCCCGCACCCAAAGCTCAACTCTACCATTCTGTGTCCCTGTTTCTTGCAAGTATTGCTATCCTGGGCCAGGGGCGACTGCTAGGAACCTCTCCGAAGGACTTGCAACATTGAGCAGCGTGGGCCACCAAAGCCATACATAATTCGCCATTCATAGCTTGATATCAGAGAAATTGATGGCCATTACGGAAAAAACTTCTCGGAGGAAGTAATAGCGCGTTGAGTTTGTGCCAGTCATGAAATGAAATGGAAATGCTGGCTTCAGATCGAGGAATCACAAAACCACATTCAAGGTAAATATTCGAATCAGTCGAGCCAGAATTTCGTCCATTTAAGCTTCCTCTCGAAGATCTCTCTCTTCCTAGTAGGAATTCGTCTCAAGCTTCGACCAAGAACAATCTCAAACCCACAAAACACCAGCTAAGATGTTTGAACACTTTCAACCAATCCCCAAAACCCCTCGGATTTCTCACGTACAAGGCGCACTATGCCCGAGCTGCAAGATCAAGCATGACTTGACATTCACCCACACCCACGTACACACGCAATGTGATACCTGCTTCCGAAGGGTGGAGCCAAATATCTTCAAATGCACCTGTGAAGGACAAGAGCGACCTTTCGGCAATAGATTTGACAAGATGCAAGGCAAGGGGGCAGGATTATGTGCTTGCTTGTGCAGGGGTGAAGATTGAGCAGATATAGAGAGAAGTGTGTGTGAGGAACGCGATGCTATTGAAGGAAGGAATGGAGCTACGAATCTCGAGGGGTCAAATGGGAGAGCGGCGAGAGTTGAGGCTGGTACACTTCACGATTTCATGACAAGAAAAACAACATTATCTAAAGATGGCTAACACAATCGAGACATTTAAAGTTACACAAGTCCTCGCATACCATAGTTTTTTCAGGAGGATTTCACGGTCTCCTGAATGAGACTTCTCAATATGCATCACGTGATACACCTTTTCTATTCCATGAGGTGTTTTCGAGGCTGTTATGGACGAGGGAAGCATAGAACACAGTCATGAAAGGACCCAATCCTGCACAAGCATTATCTGATTCCTGATATCCTCCATGAATTAGCTTAGGCTGGAAGCAAAGCTTAGGTATCTGCAGAATCGAAACGAACAATTGTGTGAATCATTCTAGATTCTCAATACTGAATCATCCTTCAAGCTGTTTAAACTCTGGCTGCCACTCTATCGACCTTTCAATGATGCTCAAGAGCACTGTATCAAGGCATTCTTCAAGATCCTCATCAACCTCACCAATCTTGTCAAGCGCAGAAACTTACTCCCGAACCAATATCAAAATGCCCGAGAGACAAGAAGAACCGAAAAGGCACGAGACAGATCCTACCAAAATTTGTACCATATGCAAGAGCAGCCATCCACTCCCACCACGAGACGGGCACTGGCATGTCGATTTGATCTGTGCTATCTGCTCAGCCCTGCTCGCCACGGACATCTTCAAGCACAAGGACCATGGCCGATGCAGTGGTCCAGATACTGCTCGTACTCGACAAGATAGGATTGATCCGGAGACTGGACAATGCCGTAACAAGTTCAACTGTATGGAAGCGGTAAAGAAGTTGTCGAATGAGGAGGCAAGGACAGCTTGGGCCGCGTCACTTGTTCCTGGGGAGAGCACTCGGGGAGAACCAAATGTCGAAGGCAAGATCTTGCCCGAGGAATCTGAATGCAACGGCTGGGACTTGTCCCACTTGCGACCATGAAGAACGACTTTCCGCTTCGAAATATAGCTTGAATATCTCATAATAATAATAGCGATGCATTTTCAAGTACTACCACAATGATACACGCTTCGCTTCAATGCTAGGCTATGTCGTAGACCCCGAACAAACAAGAGAGGAACTTAATAGTGAGCAGCAGGGAACTTGATTGAGAGCTCTTAACGCTAGGACTCAATGTTACTATTACATCGTCACATTATGAAACGAGAAATTCGCGAAGGTGAGGACCAGATTAGAATTAAAAAAGTCCTTGAAGTTGTGTACGCATGCGTGATTGGCAGCTTTTCCAATCTCATTGATTCAACTACGAACTATCTTTGCAATTCCTATCTCGTTCAATATCGAGTCTCATATGTCTCACAATAAAACGTGGTAACGGAAGCGTTCCTCAAGAAGCCAAATGTCCCAGAACCCAAACCCAAACCCAAAAAAGAACCCCTTAGCAACACCAAGACCAAGAAATTCTGCTACAATTTCCATATCTCTCACCTCTCAATCCCACAAGCGCTCAAGGATAACCATTCTTACATCTCCCTCATAAGTTCCTCCTGTCTATCCACAATTGCTCGGACATTCACAACTGCGACTGCTGCAATCCTGACTCCTGGGGTGAGGAAGGGGCTGTGATCTTGTACACTGTTATACCACCGGAATGTTTGTACTTCCCAACCCTCAGGCTCAGGTAACTAGTGTCGCCTTTACTCTGGTCAGGATTCATGAAGGTATGAGTCTCCAAGCCTAGAGATATGTTTCTGCTCAAGCCCCAGGTGAATTTTCTGTGGACGAGACGAATGCAGCTGGAGAGACTGAATACCGAGTGTACGTACTACACAGATTACAGGCCTTATGCTTGATCGTTTCCATGAGGATAATTGACTTTCCTTTGGTAGAGTTATGATTGACTATCGAGACAACAGGAATCATGAATTATCCGGTTCGTGATCGTCGAGCATCCAGTAGCCTCCAATATCCTCGAAAGTCTTCTCGAAACCAGGAATAATCTCATCCAGCTTCCGTGGATGAACCTCCCAGAGATCGGTGCACCACTCAGTTTCTAGATTTTCTGGTCTGTCTGGTAGCCATGAGGCGCTATCCATCCTGATAGCAACCCTTTCGACGAGGTTGTGTTGCTCATCAACTACACTCCTTTTGTATACTTGGAAAATGCCCCCTCGACTTTCTCGCTGCCACTTCATTACCGCTTTAGGTATTGTCTTGAGCAGGCCTCCATGGAGAAAAGCAACGGATCCATTGGGATGATGCTGTGCAAAACTGTGGCCGCAGTAGATACCATCTGGTGCGACTGTTCCAACACTGTTCGGGGTTTTGGTGTTAGCACAGGGTCTTTTGAAAGCGGTTCAAGCAGTGCAAGATTTGAAAGAAATGATTCAAAGTGTTTCAAAGACACAACCTCCTTGACCATCCTCATACACAACACAGAATTGCACAGCGAGTGAAGGCAAACGTCCAAAAACACGAACCTTGTGATCCATTTCGGTGGAAAGCCATATTTGGTTTTAAGAGCATGCCATGCAAAGCGGAACATGTCCTTGTCACCGAGCAAGAACTCGTTGTAGTAGCGTGCATGCACGTTGTTAAACCAAGCAGCCAGCTGTAAATGATAGAAGAACCTGCGTTTATCCACAATAAGCTGTCCGCTTTCCTGCTCATATTCATTCATGAGGCATTTCGTATTCGTAATTGCCCATATTGGGTTGTTGGGTCGTGTCCGCGCAATATCGGGCCAGAACAAAGTGCCGTATTCTTTGTACGTATCTGATTCAAAAAGCGATTCTGGGTCGACGATTGGTATGTTGTCCGAATCCAGCAATAATGGCTCGGCGAATCGAGAGTTCATGACAGCGGCGGTCTTGAGCTGATAATTGACGTGGAAGAAATTATCGTTGCTGCTCTTGAGAATGTTCGAGGATGCCGAGAGATCGTTGAAGTACATTTTTGGCCACATGGAGGAGATATCTTTCTGGGCCTCCAACGTGAATTCGTCTCCCCAGAAATGCATCTCAATCGGCAGCTGAGACCCAAGTTTTTTCAACTGTCGCAAAATGACCCTTACGCGCTTTAGACTCTTCCCATTTCCTGCAACAATGACGATTCCACGGCCCTCAAATCTGTTCTTGTACGACTCGTACGGTAGCAATTCATTATTGATGAAGTCATGCCACTGATTTCTGCGGAACTCAAGTTCCTCGTCATTCCTGTCATGCTCTACCCACTCCGACTCATTGCCGTACTGAAAATTGATTTCCTCGCTTTTTTCCCACGAGCATGATGATTTGGCCTCCGCCATGGTCAAACCCTTCATCTGCGTGACGGCTTTGAAATGAAACATAAAAGCATCTGCTGTCGGCAATCTATGGGCGTCGTCGATGATTTCCGGCGGTCTACTTGGGTGGTTGGAAAGCTCCGGGGTGGTGGTAGGCGGAGGCATCGAAACCATTTCTCCTGTACCATTCTGTCCCGGACTTGACAACCAGGCTGATGATTTCAATTTCCAATTGGGGTTCCGGTTGAGGAGGAGAAGATATGTCGGGACACTGAAGA
Organism: Phialocephala subalpina; assembly: GCA_900073065.1. Classification (NCBI taxonomy): domain Eukaryota; kingdom Fungi; phylum Ascomycota; class Leotiomycetes; order Helotiales; family Mollisiaceae; genus Phialocephala; species Phialocephala subalpina. The sequence continues at coordinate 1,716,158 of FJOG01000010.1, forward strand.
GCAGGAGCGCACCGACCGCCACGACGAGGCGGGCTCCAGCCGGCCGTTGCACGAGCATTGCGACAACTCTTTGAAGAGGACTCGTTCAGCGCCGTGAATGAAGAAGGAAGACATTGGGATGGAGAAAATGCAATAATATAACGCAAAGTCAAGGGGCTTTCCGGCTTCAGGCAAAGCACCATGGTCCGAGAGCTCTTGAAACATCTACCCCTGGCAGTGCTGGGAGTAGTGTGGACGAACTGCAGTGCAGGCGCTGCAGTTCGAGAGGGCCTTCTTGAACCGTGGTTTCAGAGCCCTGCACTAAACTACAAAATATATTTCGCCCAAAACCATCACATGATACCCCTCTTGCTTCAAGGGGAGGCGATCTTGCGCTTCTAGAACGAATGAGAGCAATCAACAAAACGAGCGTAATAGAGCGTCCACTCAAGTGTTATCTAAATTGCGCTCGAGTCCGATAGGGGATGGTTTTAAATAGAACAATTATACTACAAAATGAGGGGTGTATGAGAATGCGAATATGTCAAGAATAAGTGCGCGTGAATGCCCCTCGGCCCCACAGCAACCAAAATTTTTACGATCGACTGTCCAAACCTATAATCTCCAACCAGACTCCACAACTCCACCATTTCCAGGAAAGAACAAAATTGAAAGTGAAATGAAAGACCCCAAATATCTCACTCCGCACCCCACAGGCTGTACTTACCCAGTCCGCGATATAATACACGAGCCTGCACCGAGGGCCACTGGCACGCACACGCAGTCTGCAAAACGTGCAAGGATTTTATCGAGGCGAATATCCTGAGTTGTTCTTGCGGTGGATATGTACGAGTAAGGGTTGATCGTGTGCCTGGCACCTCGCATGACTGTGGAGAGGACTGGAGGAGATGCCGCTATGCATGAGCAAGGAGGCTGGACTTGGAAGAGCGAGCGCCAGCCAGATGAATGAGATCGAATGGTGTTGACGAGAAGTAAGTTGAGCTGAAAGGGAGCACCAAAAATGAAGATACGCTCGCTAATTGTCAATTGAAAAAACCGTCAAAGGAAGCGACACGCCTAATGCCTCTATATAGGTGAGCCCGCCACACCACTTTTAGAGTTGACTCAACCTATAAATCCCTGGGAGTAATGACTCTAGAAAGCCAATCACCATGCACTTGAATCAAGGCGAAAACTCTTTTGTGTATAAGAAACTTCATTAACCCGCAATCCACACCACCACCACCTCACCAACACCATTTAAGCAAGAAGACAAAAACATCAACAAACAAAATGGATTTCTCATCAGTCCCTGAAGCTCTCTCCGAACATCCAATAGGCACCCCCTGCGACCCCTGCAATAACATGATCCACACCCTTCCACACGCAGGTCACTATCACGTCCACAGCGTCTGCAAAACATGCAGTAACGCAAGGGAGAGGAATATCTTCTGCTGCTGGGACTGCGAGCGTCCGAAGACGAAGATCGTAATTGTACCTGGGAGGTGTAGGAAGTGTATGTCAGGGGTTTAGATCGAGGCGTGATAGAGATACGGCGATAGAGGCAGTGTTTTCAATCTCCTAGCCTATCCAGGAGAATCGAGGAGGCTAAGCCAAGCCGAGATACTGTATAGTAGAGTCAATTAATCGTCCTTGTTCACGAAAAGTGGGCTCTAAAAAGTCCAGGCGAGGCTGGAAGATTGAGAGCGCTGGAAAGGATGGAGATGGTAACGCGATGTACCATGCGTGACTATGGAATAACAGCAAGAGTCAAGGCATGAAATTCGTTCTGTGAGCATTCAGCTCTACTGAGAATGAAATGAAATGAGCGAATTTTTGCTTGAATCGTGAATCATCCATCAAGACATAAAGGCTCCACTCAACGACTGACATCCAACCACAAGCAAGGACCACACAATAAATTATCCCTCCACTCCAACACTAGACAGAATAGAAACAGCTGAAACACCCCCAATCCCCCACCCAACCGGTCGTACTTGCCCAATCTGCAAAATAACCCACCAGCCCAAGCCTGGGAAGCCCGAAGACCACTTGCACATTTATGCAGTATGCAAGTCTTGCTCTAACACGAGGGAAGCCAATATCTTCTGCTGCAAATGTCGGGCACCCGGCTGGACAACGGAGAACGCGAAGAGTAGAATAGATATCGTACCTGGAATGTGTAGAGAGTGTAAGGGGCGAGTAGAAGAGAATGTTGCTAGGTTTGGACGGTGGGTGGGGGTTATGATGGTGGGATGGAGAAACAACCGATATAGGGAACGCAAGATACAACACGTGAAGGTGAAGGAGAAATAGAAACACAAGCAGACTGGTTCTGCGAGCAGCTTACTCTTCTAATGAGGAGTCGCGGATGGCGAACGAGGGGATTTTGAAGCATTTCTAACCACGTGATGTCCCTTCTTTGACTCTACCTACCCTTTCCACCACACTTCTATAGATGACCGTACTCCATGAAAGAAAAGCTCACCTATAAAATTTCGAAACTTCGATCCGCCTCGGTCGTCGATGCTCCCGCATCCCTAACGTGAACACCCGCTTGCTGAGGATCAACTCAAAGAACCCGATACGACACCCTACTAACCCCCTTACTCCTCGAAATCTTCTTAACCTCAATCTTCCCCACCTTACTACAATCACTGACATGCGTCCCTCCACACGGATAGCTCCCCATCCCCTCTATCTCCACCACGCGTCCCTTCTCCTCTCCTTCTGGCAGTACAAAATCCTCTGCTCCCGTACACTTCTCCTTCAGCTCATCCAACGGCCAGTAATGAATTTTTACTGCTGCTGCACCAGCTACGAACTCGTCGGTTTTGGCTTGAATGGCTGCTTTGTGCTTCCCGTCTATCAGGCCGCCGAATTCAACGGCTGCGGAATCGGGGTAATGACTAGCTTTAGACTCGGTGAGGGGAGGGAGGACGCCTTCGCGGGAGAGAGCGTTGATTGCGAAGCCGAGGACGTGACCTGCTGTATGTAATCTTGAGTACAGATCACGTTTCTCTCCATCGATCGATTGCTTGACTTCCTCGCCAGGAGAGAATGGCCTCGAAGTTAGAGGGTTGAAGCGTCCGAAATGAAGGATTTGGTGGCCCTTTGCGGGGTGCCGCACGGCTTGGACTTCGAAGACCGAGTCTGAGTCTGAGGATGCGGGAGCGATGGTTCCGGTGTCGGTTGGTTGACCGCCGCCTTGGACGTAAAATATCGTTTCTTCTGTGATAAGGACGTGGTCATCGGATGAGGGGTCCTTGATGAGAGACTGATCTAATTCTGGGAGGGTTGAGACGGGGGCGATTGAGACCACTTTACTGGTGTGTTGACGGAGATCTTGTTGGTCTTGGTAGACCAATTTTGTTCGTGTTGCCATCTGAGATGAGATTAGATTGAGAACAGTCAACTTTGAATTATACTTACCATGGATTGATGTTTTTAATTATTCCTGTGAAGACTCGCAGCATTCAATTGAGAAGACGTCTTATATTTAAGAAGGAGGAGAGAATCTCAAAGTCGAGAAAAGAAGCGAAGATTGACATTAAGGGCGCGATGACTCAGCAAGGGCGAAGTGGAGCGGTCATCATACACGTGATACCCATAGACTTAGGATTACTTTTTTTTCTCTTTCGCTGGTTCCGTTTTAGTCTCCGGACGTGAGCAACTGCTGCTTTAACCTGAGCCGAAGGTGAGCATAACTGAGTCGAGGGTGAGCATGTCTGAGCATGCCTGAGCAGAGCCTGAGCTATCCTGATGGAAGCTATTTTAGCCTCGTGTATACCCTGGCTACAGTTTCCTTACTGAACTTTGCCTGGGAATTCGTTTCTGCTCCCTTTCAAGGATTCCTGCCGCAGGCAGGGACTATTTGCTAAACCTGTGAATGAGGGATGTCTGTTTGCAGGTCTTGCTTTTTAGATCAGCGTAGTTTGGAGCTCAAAGTATGGCCTGTGATTCACGGCAGTTTCCTCTGTCTCTGGTCAAAATTATATATAGGGCATCTTGCAGAACAAGGCAACCTGCATATGTCTCCCTCGTTTTGTTCTTTGCTTTGTTTGCACTGTATTGTTATACAAGTTGCTTACTGGTTGTTCGCCTCTTTGGCTATTGTGTACATATGGATCACTTGCAGTTACGCCCAATTTCTCTTGGAAGTCTCCTGTCGACAGACCGCAAATCATGAATATCAAACAGATCGTTAACTGAAAAGACATTAAAGGCGATACTGCCGCAGCAGCAGCAGCAGCAGTAAACGGAGCAGCACAATATTTACATCTACTCCAGTCAATTTCTCAAGTGAACACCCTTCCTGTGTTAGAAACAGGCTCGGAACATAGGAATTTACGATTTATAATTGACGATTTAAGATTTTGTTTTAAAAGGGGGGTTATATCAATTTCATTTCAAGGTGCTATTATATCATAGAAATTCGAGAATAAGAAGTTATGCAATATCATTATAATTCTAGAAGTAGAAGCTTGAAATAATTCGGGTATACCATGTAAATAAATGTTCTAAATTATTAGGTTTCATTCATTTAATTCTGTTGTCCCCAGCTTTATACTGTCTGCGCTGCAATCTTCGTTCTCTCACTCTCACTCGTGAAATACTCCTGAAAGCTTCGAGCCTTTTTCGCTGCCTTTTCTAAATCGTCCCGATTCATATAACCAGCCGTTTTGACTCTCGTGTAGGCAATGCTTTGTGCGATATTGAGTGTGTTCCTAATCTCTCTTCTATTCATCTTCATCTTCGCCCATTTATCTACCTCCGCAAGGAGATTCTTTTTGTTCGGTTCTCCTAGTCTCAACTTTGGGCTGTTAAACTAGTTCTTCCAGAGAATTCTGCGTTGGTTCTCATTGAGAGTGTCCATGTGGATTGCTACTTGAATGCGAGATATGAAAACTGCGTCGATCGTACCGATACGGTTAGTAGTCAGAAATATAATACCTCTAAAATATTCGAGTTGGCTTAAGAATGCTATGAGCAGTATAACTCAGTCTCGTTTACCAAAATCAAAGGGAGAAGTTTGCGCTTACTTGTCACAATAGCGTTTCGTCTAAAATCTTCAATAGATTTTGCTTCAAGAACAACATCTGCTTCATCTATCAATAAAATAGTATAGATTTTGGTACACTTTTCAAACTTTTGCTTCAAAGTTCGCTCGATCGTCTTCGGATCTGCAATAATCTCCCTTATATTGACATATTTGAGTGGCCGTTTCACGAACTCCGCGATAGACTCCGCGACTAAAGTTTTTCCGGTCTCGGGCGGCCTATAGAGAACAACAATAATACCTTTACCCTTGTTGCTTATAAGATCACTTATACTTTTGAACTCGCTATTAAGCCGATTCTCTACGAGACTTTTTAGCAAATGCTGTTTCTGCTCCTCAATCACTAGCTGTTCCAGAAATAACTTTTCGTCTTAGAAAGCTTTCTTAAGGCCTTCATTGATTGGAATAAGGAATGCATCTTGGGCCTTGGAATTCACATCGATACACGAGAAGGTTGAAGGGCAATACTTTGCCTAGTTTGGAAAGCTATTACTATAGTTGAGGACTCTCTCCCAATCGGGTTCTCCCTCTTTGCGGATCAGTTTGACAGGTCTTTTAATAGTATTTTTAAATACCGTCAGATTTAGTTTCTTCTCTGGATCCCACTCGCTAGAGAAGATGCGCTTAACGGTATTCCCGGCGCATTTTGTTGACTAAATGCGTTTTCTTGGTGCGGCTCGCCTAGGGACGGGGGCAGTGGCGGGCCCGTGCCCCCGAACGCATTTATTAAACACGTCTAGTAAATGCGCTCGCGGGTTTCGAGTTGCTATACGCAATTCTTATTAATTGATCGATCTCCCGATGTCTACCGACTCAATTGAGCTGCTACTATTACTACTCGAAGCTTTGAGGCCATAGCTCACGTTGAATTCGGAGTTCTACGTAATTATTTATTATGCGATCGATTACCGGTAAATTCTACCTCTTATGTGAGGGCGCTGTTTGAGTCAAATACTAGAATCGCGGGGTGCGGATTGGTCCGTGAGCCGATGACTTAGTAGTATTCGGTTTAAATACTATTCGAGTTAAATACCACTTTCCTTATACCCTTTTTACTTCCCCCAAAACGCTTACGATAAGCTTTTTCTCTTATAATTCGGTTTACCCGAGTAATCGTGTATTATACTTATCATTTTTATATTATTCTAAGTTATTAAAGCCAAGAATATTACTTGTAGGCAGAATTATATCGACTTTTAAACTAAGTACTATAAAAGGGCAATGGCTCTCCTAGAGGAAAACCACCCTAATTTGCATGATTGTAATAAACTCGTAGGCTTTGGCAAATACTTGACTTCGCTCTTATAATTATTCGTTATACGTAGTAGGGCCAGCAAAATAGAGTGGCGGAAAGTTCTTATTGTCGTGTATTATACTTATCATTTTTATATTATTCTAAGTTATTAAAGCCAAGAATATTACTTGTAGGCAGAATTATATCGACTTTTAAACTAAGTACTATAAAAGGGCAATGGCTCTCCTAGAGGAAAACCACCCTAATTTGCATGATTGTAATAAACTCGTAGGCTTTGGCAAATACTTGACTTCGCTCTTATAATTATTCGTTATACGTAGTAGGGCCAGCAAAATAGAGTGGCGGAAAGTTCTTATTGTAATTTTTACTCGAAAAAAGCGAAAATTAAACGAAAATCGACGAAAATCGAAAAAATACTAAGTTTTATATATTTCAAATTTCTTTTAAAAATAGAACTATTTGCATAAAATGAATTTTATATTAATTTAAAATATAGGAATAATATTTCAAATTAAAAGATTTTAACATTTATAAGAAAAGTATTAAATTATATAAAGTTAATAATTATTAAAAATATTAAAAGAAAATTAAACTTTTCGATTTTTTAATTTAATATTATATTTTAGTATTTAAAGTTTAAAACTAATTTAAATCGAAAAAGAATTAATTAAACTTAATTTTAATATAAATTACATTTTAATTAGTTAAATAATTATTGAATTATAAGGATTTTTCGTAACGAAGACCCCTATATATAATTAGCGAACAATCCAGGGAACCGATTATACAAACCTCCGAAATTACTACTACAAATAAGGATTTTTGAAGCAGAATAAATCGCCCCGCTATAATTATCCCCCTATATATTAAACTCGTCCCGAGTCTCAAAAAAAGAAAAAAGAAGCTAATTATATATAAATATATCGCAATAAATACTAAAATTATTTATTAATTCCTCGATTATATTTTTTAAATTATAAACTTATAATTTAAACGAGTTATTATCCTCAAGGATTTCGGTGGCCTCGCGCAATGTTTATTTAAACGTAGTCTCGTTTAAAATCTCTTTGCCCTTTCTTTTAGGGTCTAATAAGGAGGGAAAAAGAGGCAAGTAGATCTCGGACTCGTTTTTATCGTTAGAGATAACTAAATACTCTCGATCGTTTTTTATAGGCATCTTTAATTTCTCGCTTATATATTTATAGAAAGACTTATTACTAGGGAATATTTCTTTCTTTTTTATCTCAAGATATTAAAGGGTTTACTTGATTTGCTTAATAGTTTACTCACGCCATTAAATAAGCAAATATCGGTCCGTAGAAATATTACTATAATTTAGCCATTAAAATATCTCGAATCGGATAATAGAGTGATTTAAGGGCTTAATGCAACGAATTATATCGAAGATTGCGCTAATTCCCTTAAATTAAATACTACTAAGGAATGACTTATTATTGGTCGTAAATTAAAAGAAATTACGTCGAGAGGGGATTCGAAGCGTATTATAAACTTCCTTGAGATTAGCGTACGTCGTATTTCTATAAATTTTACTATTTGCACTAATAAGGACCAAATTAATTAGAAGAGACACTCGAAAGCTTAAATTAGCGGGAGAAGCGTTATAAAAGCGACGCACGAATATATTAAATCAATAGATATATAATTCGAAATCTTAAGGTCGAATTTCCGCAGATTTCGTTTATACGTCCTCTTTGAGTATAATAGCCTTATTTTTCGCTTTTTGCCCGGATATTTAATAATAAATAAGTTTTTGCTAGTATTTTAATTTTTAGCGATTGAGTTTTTTAATATCGTCGGCTCGCTAATAATCGATTTGTATTAAATGGAAAAATATAACTTTAATATATAATAACTCGGCGTTTATTTTTTCGTAGATAATATAATTTAATTTCTCGTTTAAAGAGAGTTTTATTAAACGAGGGTAAGCGATAAAGTAAAGAGGATAATCTTTAGAGAAACGGTGAAAAGCTAATTATAATTTAGGGTTTACTTATAAAAGTTAAAAAATAAAAGGGAAATATATATTGCGCAAGAAACAACTATAATTAAAAGGGTTTTAACGAGCGTAAAACTTTAGTATTTCGATTTCTTTAAAGAGACTAAGTAAAATACTTTTTTCTTTAGTTTATTTGAAGAAGTTTTATATAACGTATATAATTATAGTATTTAAATTGGTAGTAAATTAAATCGAGGAAACTCGAGTAAAAATAATAAAAGCTTTAAAGGATTAAAATTAGTTTTTCGTTAATACTTTCTATTTATACTATAAAATAGCGTTAGTTTCTTAGAATTAAAAGCGAGAATCGGGATAAATTTAAATAAATCGGAAACTTGTTCTTTTAGTATATAACTCGTAAACTTTGGCCAATTTCTTTATTATACTTTTAATTTGGCTTTAATTTTTCTTCGGAATTATATTGAGATCTTTAAAGAGGGTTTAATAATGGGTATAATAAAATTATTTGCTTTACGTATATTAAAAGGCATTATAAATATTAATTAAAACTTTAATTTAATTGCGGAAGTTTAAACTATCGAAAAACGCCGCATTTAATTTTTAGGACTCAATTATATTGTATGTATATTCGCTTAAAGCACGCACTTTACTAGTTAAGGATTTGATTGCAAAGCGGGAAGGAGTTGTATTATAATTAAAAGAAGGGGTATAAATTACTTTAAACTTCTTTTGTACGGAATTAATTATTCTTTTGTAATTCTTATTATTAGTAGTAACTCTTTTAATAGGTTTAACGGGCGTCGATAGAACCGAGATAATCGCAAAAAAAGTTAAATTAGAAAGGTCGAGAGTAATTAGAACGAGAGTTTAATTAAGTATTAAATTAGAAAATTTAATTTTAGGATTATTAACGAGGGATATATTATTCGCGTTTATAAGAGGGTTTAAATCTTTATTGATATCGTTCGAATAAATAATAAGGTTCGCGATTGGGATATTTCCGCTAACGATTACTATAATTCCTTAGCTTTTAAATTTATCGGCGAAAGCAAAGAAAAGTTTTCCTATATAATTCCCGCTTATTAAGATTCTATTTTTATAGAAGGTGAACTTGAGTTCCGCTAAAGTCGTTTTCTTTAGGATATTTACTTTTAATTCTTTATTCGCTACCTTTATATATTCTAAAGCTTTTTTGCAATCGGTAGATCGAAAGGGTAATCGCGTGTAAAGGGATTAAAAAGCCTTATTTCGGTTAATAATTATCATATTAAGGACTCTAATAACTATTTAAAGCGTAAATAGCTTTATGCGGAACATTTAATTAAAGTGTTAATACGCGTGCTTACTATTAAATCTTGCCAAAAGTCCCTCTATAAATTAGTGGAATAATTAAGTTCGTATTAAAAGTCTAAAATCGTAACGCGCGAAGTCTTTATCAAAGGTTTTAAATAAGTTTTCGCGAACTTATTAAACTCTCGCGCGCGCTTTTTTAACTTTGTCCATTTCTATAAAAAAGCTTTTATTTATTTCCTTGTATTTTTCTAGAATTTCCCTAGAAAATCCCGTAGTTATATCGTTTCTAATTCTATTATACCAACTAATTATCACCTCGTTAATATTTTCCTTAGTATTTATGAGTATTTCGTTGATTTCGCTAATAGTAATTGCTTTTTCCAAGGGCGCTATATCTTTAATATTCTCCCATTTAACGCGAATTTCCTTTATTATCTCGTTTATAATTTTCGTATTTTTTTAACGCGTTCGAAGTATAAAATTTATACTTTTAAAATTCTACGTAATATCTTTTTGAGATATAATAAAAAGATTCCGCCGAGGATTCCAATAAAAGGCAATAATAACCGTAGAATATATACGTAAATAATCGCGTATTAAATGACTTAAATTTGAAGAGAGAAAGTCGCGAGAATTTAAAGGAAAAAGTTTTGATTATAAGAGGGGTAATCGTAAGCTCTTATGCTCGTAGGAAAGTTACACTAGAAAAGGCAAATAAATATTCGTGAGTTATAAGTAATAAAGAGTTACAAGGATTTTGTTTGCTTTTGCGATAGGATTTTAGAGGCGTATTATACGTACCCAAAACTTTAATGTACTAATTTTAAACAAGAAATTTTAAAGTATAAATAAAGAACTTTTATATCGTTTTATATGAATTATATTAAGTGGGTTTTAAAGGGAAAGTAATAAATCTAATAAATATACTTATATTATAGTTATAAAAAAGGGGTACGAGAGTTTTTAAAGGTAATAAACGTAAAGTACTTAAATTAGTAAAGTATATTTAATTAGCGAGATTATTTTCTTTAGAGATTATATGAATTAGAGAGTTAAAATAAAGTCGAATTAAAAAAGAAAGTAATAATATAAGAAAGTTATAACTTTAAATTAATGCGGAGTAGAAACGTTATAAATAAAGTGGAAAAAAGGAGTAAATAAAATGAAGTAAATAAAGTAAATCCTTTAAAGTATCGTAGTAAATATTCTTTTAATTAGGCATTTAATACTTTTATAATGTGGCCAAATATAATCGAATATAACTTTAATATATTTTAAATGCAATTAAATATATTTTAATATATTTAAATATATAAAGTGTTAAAAATTTTTTATTAAAAGGAGAAAAGGTAGCGGCGGAAATTATAGTGGCGGAGGGGGCGGAGTAAATGGAGAATTAAATGAGGACTAAATAAGGACCAAAGGATTAAAAGGATTAAAAAGATTAAAAAGATTAAGTATTTAGAGATTTAAATACACTTTATAACTATTTTAATATTAATATGTAACTTATAACGATAAAAGATAATTATATAGCTAATATTATTAGTATCGAAATTATTAGTAATCTTTTGTCCCCTTATATATTAAAGCCGTTCTAGCGACAAAAAGAAAAAGCGTAAATCTTTAAAGCGTATATAAAGAGGGTTAAAATAAGTAGAGAAACTTTGAGTATAATTAGTGGAAAAGTAAGGCCATAGTAATTAAAAGGATAAAGAAAGCTATTTCTTAATTAGGAAATTAGTATTACTTTAAAACTTAATAAATCTTCTTTATTTTCTTAATCGTTAAAGAAACGCACGTATTTCTCTTTTTCGGATTTATTAAGTTTAAAAATACAAACGATAATTCTTATTCTCTTTTTAAAATTTAATAAATCTTTTTTATTCTTTTAATCGTTAAAGAAACGCACGTATTTCTCTTTTTTCGGATTTATTAAGTTTAAAAATACAAACGATAATTCTTATTCTCTTTTTAATTTTTTTATATGTTTTCTTTATCTTACTATTTTTTTAACGGCTTCCTTTTTTATATTTGCATCTTTATTATCGTCGAAAGCAATAAGCTTAATAGCTTCTTTGTTTTTATTATTATTTAAAGGGTTTTAATATTTATTTCTTTTAATAAACTTCTTTAAGCGATTACTTGCGTATAATTTTCGAATCGGAATTTTATTTACTTCTTTAAGCAAATAACTCCCTTTTAATTAATTTGTTTAACGAACTTTTATTTCTTTTAATAAACTTCTTTAAGCGATTACTTGCGTATAATTTTCGAATCGGAATTTTATTTACTTCTTTAAGCAAATAACTCCCTTTTAATTAATTTGTTTAACGAACTCGATATAAATTAAACCATTAATATAATAGTTTAATATTCTTTAATTTATTTTAATTAATGAATTTAACGTTATATATTAATACGAAATCCTTTTTACGAATTAATTCTTTTTGTATTTGATAATAAACGTCAAAATATTCTTAGTTTCTCTTTCGATTGTACTTTTTCCTTAATCTCGATTCCTTTATATCCTCGTTACGCATTTTAATTTGCCTTATTCGTATTTCGAGGAACTTTACTCGATTATACACTTTATTTTATCCGAGAGTTCTCTAAGTAGGAAATCGAGTCTCGATTAATAAGATTGCTTTTTTGCTATAAACTATATAAAAGGGAGTATAGCTAATTAGTGCATAAATAATAATGCGATTAGCGAAGAGAATTATCGATAAATATTCTAATTAACTTTTTTACCTCCTTTCGTTAAAGTAATTAAAGTAAAAATAATAAGCTAATAACTTCGCTCGATTATTCCGTTTACTTTCGAGTTATATACCGAAATAGTAATCCGTTTAATACTAAGTCTATTTAACTCCTTAATAATTTATCCCTTGAATTTTAGCCTTTTATTTAACTTTATATAGCTAAAGATCCCGTGTTTATAAATAATATCGTTATAAATAAACTTAATAATCTTCTTAAAAGTCAAATTCTTTATCGGTTTAACTTTAATCCATCCAAAAAACTTATTTCTTATTACGATTAAATTATTATATCCTTTATATTATAAGAGTTTAATTACGTTTATCCCAATCGAACGAAAGTATAGAATAACTTTCTAAAGATAAAGAGTTTCTTTTTGCCTTTACTTACTCTTATACTAATAATCGCTATAATTTACTACGAAGTCTCGAATATCCTCGTAATAACCTTCCTAATAATACTTATTAACTACTTAATAATAAGTACTTTCTCGCTTAATATACCCAAATTTATTATATAACTTAATCAAAACAATATATTATTACCTTAGATTATCTAAAATAAATCAAAGGGAATAAAATTTAATTGTATTTCTTTATAATATTTTGTTTTAAACGCTATAATTAACGGACTCCCGAATTAGTTTGCGAAACTCCGTTCTCGAGAATTATCCTAGCCGCTTTAAAGTTATCAAATACTAAGTAATATCTTAAGAATAGTTTAAGTAATTATCGTCGAGCGAGAGAATAATATTATCGGTATAATCGTCGTCCACGGGTTTAGCGGTCACGTGGTTAGTGCTTAACTCCGGAGGGTCGTTAACTCCGCGGATAGGGGAAATCCCCTATTTTCGACCTGGAAATTCAAGCAGCAAAATAAGTCGCACGTAACCCCCAATAATAATAATAAATCTTAAAATAAATACTCGAATAATTTTGAGTTTCTTTATCGAGATTCGAATTATTTTAATATAATTAAATTCTAATGTAATAAAGTTATTAATATCCTTTTTATCCTCGGTATTATTATCGTCTTATAAAAGTCTTTTAAAGAGTCCATTTGCCGTAGTATAAGTAATGCCCTTAATATACTTTACTTTGAAATTAAAGAAGCGTATTTAAATTAATTAATAAGTAATTAAAATTCTCGGAAAATCCGTCGTAACGCGATTTAATTATGTAATTAGAGTATTAATATCCGTCTCGAGAATAAAATGCACTTTATATAACTAATACCGTATTTTGTGAAAATACTTTATAATTCCTCGATATTCCCTTTTAATCGCATTATATTTTCGTTTTACAAAGTTTTAAAGTCCGGATTTATATCGAGTAACTCGCTTTCGTTTTTTATTGTCGTATTATCCAAAAGTGCCTCTTTATCTTTGAAAATTAGTATTTACGCTAAAAATAATTTTTCCCTATTTATTAGTAGAATTATAATAGATCTTATAGAGAATCAATACCGTTATTAATTAATTTTTTAAGTATTATATAATTATTTTCTCTTTTTCTCTCCATTTAAATAGTACGCCTTTCCTAGTTAGCGCGTATAGCGGTTTAATAATTACCGCGAAATCCTTAATTTAAATTTTATAATAAACGCAAATACTAATAAAAGTTTTTATATTTGACGTATTATTATATTATTTCTATTTTAATATCTTGGCGATTTTAGTAATTTTAAGAAATCGCCCTTTAAAGTTACAAATAAATCTAATTATAATTATTCTATTTTAGTAGAATTAGAATTTAGTACCGATATATATTTACGCTTTTTTAATTTGATTTAGCGTTATATTTAAGTTTTGAATATACTTATAAACGTAACGACGGATTTTTAGAAGAGCCAATTTATTATCGTAGTTTATATAGGGTCCCTTTACTCTAATATTATCGACGAATAATATAGCGACTTTAAGGAAATAGTCTTTTAAGATAATTATAATAATTCGAACGAATTGGACTATAGAATTAGTAATACCTATAAAAAGTATTATTATTCGAAGAAGCCTAAGAGAAGTTATAAAGGCTATTATATTTTGACTTCGAACGTTTAAAGTTATTTGATCGTATCCAGAGAAAAAGTTAATTAAAGAAACTATAAAGTATCTAATAAACTCCTCGGAAAATTCATTTATAGAAAGAAGTAAATTAACGTTTCGAAAAGTAATTAAATTTATTTTTAAAGTCGCGTTAATTAGTTTATATATACTAATAGTCTTCTTTATAACCAAGAACTAAAGGTTCCGATATAGACTTTTATACTTCTTAAGTACTCTATAATCAAAGCGTTCTTAAAGTATCTTTGCCATTATTAGAAATAAAATCTAAAGATAATAAAAACTCTTTTCTTATTATATAGTATATAAGATTATTTTAATACGTACTAATGGGCTAATATCCTTATAAATCTTATTAGTTTCCGTTTAATCGAAGGCTATAACTCCCTTATAATTAAATATTATCTCGTCAAATAAAGCTCTTTTGTTTTCTTATAATTAATCTTTAATAAATAATAATATTAATCGTTCCGAGGTAAGTTTAGAACCTCGGGAAATAGAAGCAAATTGTAGTAGCAAATAGTCTTTATATTTTCCGGTTTACTTTTAAAGGGTTTTTTTAGTTTTCGCTCGTTTATATTAATCTTTTTATCTTCTCGAAATATTATTGATTTTATCCGTTAAATTAATTAGTCGAACTTTCTTGGATTTCGGTTTATAGGCTATATTAGTATTTATATCAATAAAAAAGAATTTCGATTTCGGATCGTTTAAAGCTAGCGCTATCTTTTCTATTTAAATATTTCTATTACTTTTATATTTAAGTATTTTTCGCTTGCGTTATTAATTAATAGAATAAAAGTATTTCTAATCCGCTTCGGCATTTAAACTTTTACTTAAGATATTTATATTTAGGAAAAATATTATTATCGCTTTTAAGAATTTTATTATTTCCTTATTAAAAATATTTTCTATTAGAATCTTTTTAGTTTTTTCTCGTCGAAATCAAGGAATATCCTATAAAAAGTATAAAGAAAAGTTTTAATTTTTTTTCCACTAAAATCCTTATTCGTATTAATGGCGTTAATCTCGTTTATTTTCAGTTTAAATATAATTACGGATTTATTTATCAAGGAATTTAAACTTTTTATTAAAAAAGTATAAATAAAAGGAAATTCGTTAAAGGTTAAAAATTTATCGGAAGCTTTAGTACCGCGCTATCCTCTAATAATACTAGTATTTAATTTTCCAAGTTTTCTTCTTCGTTAAATATTTCTTTAACTCGAGGGTTTATATTAACGTAACGGGTTTACTTGGCTTTCCCTACGGATTGCTTTAATAAAGGGATAATTATAATTATATAAATAAAACTTAAGTGCTTAAAGTCTCGAAAGATTTTATCTTATGAATTATTATCTTTGTATTTAATTTGCATTTTTATCGCAATTACAAATAATTATTTAAAAAAGATTTTTTTCGCGTTATTTATTAAAAAGAAAAGGATATCGTAATTAATACTATGTTTAATTTTTATCCTTATAAAAGTTACGCTAGTAAATCTAAAGTTTTTTCTGGTAACTATAAATAATTGGAAATCCTTAACGTTTGTAATAGTATAATCGTAGTTTCGAGCTATAAAAGTTAAAGCGATATAATATTCCGCCTTTGTATTTAAGACCTTAACTTTTATATTATTATCTCGTAGTCCGGAAATCACGAAATATAATTTAAAAGCGATAATAATATGCTTCTTTCTAATTAGAGAAATAAAATCCGTATTAATAAAGTTAGCCTCGATAATAATAAGAGTACCAAGAATAAAAACAAGTTTATTTATTGCGGCGTTTAAGCGTTATAAATCGTCCTGAACTTAAGAGAGTTAAAATATAAATCTAATAATTCTTATTATTTCCTTTACTAATATAATTCCCGTACTTATAAAGGATATATAATAAGCGTTATCTTTTTGCTATTAATTAAGAAGTATCGCAATTAGATTCGGAGTTTTAAAGGCGTTTATAATTATTTTTATTTTTTTTTGAATTCTAGGGAGTAATACCATACTTTTGCGCGGAAGTTTAATCGGCGAGGCTTTATTCTCGCTATTACTCCTAATAGCTAATTATTGCCTTATAGTCTCGTCCTCAAATAAATTGATATTTATATTCTCTAAGTCTTCTTCTTAGGCCTCTAGAGTTAATTAGCGCTAAATTCTGGCTCTTAAAAGTTTTTCTTTTTATTTCGCGCGTTATCAGAAGATTTTTTTCGTTATTATACTTATTATTCTATTCTTTGCTTTATTGCCCGCTTTTATAGTATTTACTATTAACGTTATAATAATTAAGAGCTCATAGTAATTATCTAGTAAACTAATAATATTACTATTAAAGAGTAAAATATTAATATTATTTCTTTAAACGATATAAGGTAATTAATTCCGTTATTATAAGATCTCGGTAATATCGGGAGCAAAAGTATTATTTCTCACTATTAAAGCGGTATTAGCGCTAATTTGCGGATTAAGCTTAGCCTTTTCTTGTACCGTTAACTAAATAGAGTTTTATACGCGTTATACGTTTTTAGTACGTTTATTAAGATTATAATCCCATGGTCCTTTAATTATTATTCTAATAATTTGATCGTATTAACGTCGGCCAAATTTCAACGCGAAAGGTTTCGAGGGTTCGTTCGGCGACTATTTGCCCTAATATAATCGGCTTTTATTATCTCGGTAATAATAATCTCGATTTTATAAGTCGTTTATAAAGGGGTAACGATTTACGTAGAAATAATCGCAAAATAAATTAATTTCTTTATTCTTATTACGTTTATAGTATCCGAAGTATATAAGTTCTTTAGGTTAAGCGTTATATATAATCGCCGCGTTAACTTCTATTATATTCCCTTGAACCGTGGGTTACACGTTTTGCGGAGGGTTGCTAAGTCTTGGACTATAAGAGTTTTCATGGTTATATTATCCGAAGTTATTATATTTACTACGTCTACGATCGAAACCCCCTTCTCGTTTATAGCCACGAGAATAACCCTACTATTAAAGTCAACTTTGGTTCTGGTTTTGGTTTAAAGTAACTATAAATCTATTTATCTTTTGGGTTATTATAACGGTATTATTATTTATCGAGTCTTTAATACTCGAGAAAATAATAAAAACAAAAGAGAGTTTTTCTATAATTACGGTAAAGTCTTTTATATTGCCCTCGAGTTTAAAGGAAGATGACGATCGGGGTTTTTATGACCGTGAAATAGTAGGCTAAGGAGTAAATAACGCCTTTTTATATTTCTTCGGAATAATATACTAAGTATCGTCGATAAATAGTTTAAATGGGATAAATAGAAAGAAGTAATCGCGTTAATTGGATATTATTCGCTAAACTATAGTATCTAAGTATTTTTCTTTAAACTTTATATATTTTGGGTTAATAGTTTCGATATAGCGTTTTTTCTTTTCTTTATACGTATAAGTATTAAAAGCTTTCCTCTTTATTTTCTCGTAGTTATAAATAGCGAAATCCTCCGAGTTATAATCGATTTCCTTGAGAATTTAATCTTTAATACTAAAAGAAAAACCTTTTATAAGTTTATTACTTCGCGACTTTAAATCTATTGCTCTTTTTTTGATTAAATCTCTAAATATTCGATCGAATATCTCTATGTAAATCTTAATTAATAAGTATTTATTTAAAGTTTATATAATAATTCGGCGTAAGAATCCTAAGCTAATCTTAAGGTTTTTTTAGTCTTATTCCTTGAAATCCTCTTTAAGAGCAGTATAGAATTTCTTTTTATCGTAGGGTTTAATACGGTAATCTAATATAAAACGAATTTAATCGCGGTAAAAAAGAGAGATATATCGCGGCATTTAGTCTTTTTTCGTGGTGGTGGAAACTTTAAAGTCTTTATAAATATCGTTTTATTACTCTAAAAAGGCCGTGATATTTTCTCTATTAAAGTAGGGCGCTTAAAGGGTCTTAGGAAGGGGTAATTATATACTAGGAACGAGGATATACTACGTAATCGGGGCCGCAAGATATTCGTTTTTATCGTTATACGGGGGAATAGTATTTCGAAGTAAGTTTATCTCGGAGGAGTTTTTTTCGCCGTCTAAAGAACCGCTTAAAGGAGTGTTAATTAATATCGTAATAGAAGAATAATCGCTTGATATTAAATTATATCGAGAGTAACTCGTAGAAACTAGTCTATAGGTCGATAATTATCTTAGTGATCCGAGAGAAATTCGTTTCTTTAAGTAAGTATTATCGAGTAAAAGTTTCTTGTAAGAATAATTCTTATTTATAGTATTTATAGTTAAAAGGAGGTTTTAAGTTCTAAATTTCACTCGAGGTTTAATCTTTTTAATTATCCGAGTAAAGCGCATTATTGCCTTTTCTTTTCGTATAAAAGCTTTTATTTGAATTTATTTCGTGTTTTTTCGTGAGTATTAATATTCTTTAAGCCACTGCAAATTCAATATTAAAGTTATTCCGAGTATTCTTTGTATTGCGATTCTTAAAAGGATTAAAATTAAGATATAAAATAACGTTGTAATTTTGCTTCTTAAAATATGAACTTCCTTTTATTTTTACGATAAGTCTATAATATTCGTATTTCGACTTTTAATAAAAATAATATTAACTTGGGAACTAATTTTTGTATTTGATCGTCGTAAATTAACTTTTTTCTTTCTTTTATTCGCTATTATACCGATTATATCGAATAATTTAACACGTAAATTCCAAGAACTAATACTTCTTTATAATCTCGTGTAACGGTTGGCTCGACCAGCTAATTGTAAGGTTGGTTATATGTGATAAGGACTAAGTAATTCCAATGAAAAGTAACGCTCAAACTTTATTACTAAGTATAGTATTAAAATACTGTATTTGAGTTGAGTACGAAGCTTCTATCTAAGGAAACTTATCTACTTATATAGAACCTTCCTACTTATTGGAGTCCAGAACGGTAGAGTCCCCTTTGGTTCTAGGATTCCCCCGTTTAGGACTCCATTACGTGACCGCTAAGTCCCGTGCTTCCCATGACTTTAGGGTCTACTGTAAACGGCGTACCCGCTTATTGAGCCTATAGTCCACTAAGTCATATAAATCGTAACATTATCCCCTTTCTAATTAGCGTAGTCCCGACGTTTAAATCAAAGTAAAAAAACGTTATTCTTAGGCCTTATCTTTCTTCTTCTTCCTTTATTCTCATTATATCGCCTATTGCATATAAGAAAAAAAAAGAGAAATTAGCGCTTGCATTGCGCATTAAAAAATTAAAGCGCCCGACCATTACGTACTCCCATTGCAAAAACTATACTCGTCGATACCTTTTTAATAAATTCGAATCACCGCGTTATTCCGAGTACGTTCGTTTTAAACGGTCTTACGACTCCACGGGTTACTTAGAGTTAATAGTTCGCAAGTCGATATATCGTTTCTTTTGTGGTCCTCGGCCTAAGAAAACCCTTTCGATTACTCTTAAACCTCCCTTAGATCCCCTATTAGACCTTTTTACTTCCTGGCTACCAACTTTCGAGTTGGACGTTTCTGAACTCGAAATAGCCGACCTCCTTCTCTAAGTAAACCCGAGTTTCGGCGGTGGAACGCTTTAAACTTCTTATAGTAATTAAAGTTCCGTTTAAATTCCTATGTATTTTCCGAATGTAAATATCTTTACTATTTAATCAAATACTTAACTTGCTTTTTAACGCGTTAATAATCCAAAATATTTTCTATATTATATTCGACGTTTAAATTAATTAATTCGATTTTAACCTCTAAAGCTCGCAATGCTCTTAATAGCGCTAATTCGAAGAAAAATATATGAAATACCGAGTATATATTCATATTATTAAATAGAGCGAATTTGTAATTAATTAGACTTTTGATTTTTTTGATTTTATATAATCCAATTTTTTTGTAATCCAATTTATCGTTTAATCGCTTCGTTTTAATGTTTCGACGAATTAAATAAACTTTATCCTCCTCTTTAAATATAGATTCTATATTACGATGCTTATTATAATATAATATCGATTTAATAGCTACAAATTATATGTCTTCTATAAGTTTTTCGCGTAAAAACTTCAGTTTATCGATTTAAATCTTAGTATTTTATACTTCCGATTCCATCGAATACAATATTTAATATACTTTTAATTCATACTCGTAATTAGCGTAAAAAAGCGAGACTTTCGTACTCTCGATTATTGCGCTATTATACGCGAATTATACTAATAATAAAAATTCCGCCTAATTATTTTACTAGTAATTAACGTAATAACGGAAGTATATTTCTATTATTTAATTTAATCGTTCTATTTATCCATTTATTTAAAAGTGAAAAACTATTAAAAGCTTTTATTTAATTTTTAGTAGTATAATTAAAGTAATTTAAAATTTCGAAGTAAAAAATTTATCTCGATTTAAGATAATCTTATTTAGTACTCTATAATTAGCTACTATAATTCGCAAAAATGTGTAGACTAAGTTTTCTACTATGTATATCTCAAAGTACGGGATTATATATGCGTACTTTGTAAGTTTATCCGTGATTATAAGGATAATATCGTATTTTATATTTAATATTAATTCTCTCGAAAATAATAATTTTATTACGAAGTTTTAAGTAATAGACTTCCAAGTACTTAGAAGTATATTCGGTGATCGCATATTACTATAAAGAATATACTTCGCGGCTTTATTTCGAATGCATATATCGCATTTACTAATAATCTCGGTAGTTTTCCCTTTGAGTTTTAAAATATAGAAATCCTTAGAAATCCGCTCCATAGTCTTTATAATTCTTTAGTATTTATAAGCTAAGAGTTCATATTATATTTTAATGAACTCTAATTGGAAGTTCTTAGGAATATAAAGCTTCCTTTGGAATCGTAAAATCCTAAATTTATTCGTAAAAAGCCTTATTAATTATTATAAAACTATTTTTGCGATAGAGTTTTTATTGTAATTTTTTTTGAAATCATCGATAAACGTCGTATTAATTATTCTTAAAATAATAGTAATTATTACTTTATTAAATATTAAACCGCTTTCAATTTCTTTGAGTATCGCGTGCAAAAATAGTTTAACGTCGCTTTAATATTTTGATTTTCGATTAAAAATATTCGCTTTACCGTTTTTCGATCTTTTAATATATAAAATTTTAAAGTTATACGTAATTAACGTTTCAATTTAACGTATTTATTTTCGGTTAAATTCTTTCGTTATAATAAAAAATATTAAGTTCTTATAATTAGTATATATTTATATTTGATATTTCGATTCTTTTAAATAAATTCTTTATATCCGAAATACTTTTATAATCGCAAGTAGCTTTTTATCGTAAATCTCGTAGTTTAATTCTATTAGTAACATTTTGCGAGAGTAATATGCGATTGGTTATTATTTGCTTTGCTCGCTCGGCTAATTAAATACTACGCTAATTGCAAAATCCGATACGTTCGTTTCGACGATAATATATTTATTTAAATCGAATATGAAAAGGAACAATGCCTTCGTAAAGCGTTATTTGAGTTAATTAAAGGCGCGTTAAACTTTATTTATCTATTTAAACGTTTAATCCTTTTTCGTTAATTCTATTAAAAAGATTATTATTACAAAGTACTTTTGCACGAAACGACGGTAAAAGTTCGCAAATCTTAAAAAAGATTACACGTTTTTAATTATTTTAAGTGCTTATTAATTGAGTACTATCGATACTTTCGTAGGGTTTATCGATAAGCCTCCGATTGAGATTATATAACTTAAAAAATCCGTCTTTTCCACATGGAATTCGTATTTCTTAAGTTTGTAAATTAAATTCGTATCCTTTAGAGTAATCAAAACTACTTTAACGTTATTAATATATTTAGCGAGCGTTTTAAAGTACATTAAAATATCGTCTAAATAACAAATAACCGTAATATCTAAAAATAGGCGTAAAATCGTATTTATTATACGTATATATATAATCGGCGCGTTAATTAATTCGAACGGTATAATTAAATACTCGTAATACTTGTGCTTAATTTTAAACGCTATTTTCTATTCTTCTTTTTCCTTTATTCGAATTAAATTATAAGCTCTTCGTAAGTTTAATTTACTGAAAATCTTAGCCTTTTAAAGTTTATCGCGTAATTCATCGGCTAATAGTAACGAGTATCGATTTTTAACGGTAATCTCGTTAATCTTTCGGTAGTCGATATATAATCGTTTCGATTTATTTTTCTTTAGTACGAATAATATCGAGCTATTTACTAGCGAAATCGATAGTCGTATAAATCCCTTTATTAAATTCTCGTCGATATATTCTTTAAACGTCTTTAAATCGTCCGTTGATATTTAGTAAATAAATAAATAAAGTAGTTCTTTTCCGTTTTATAAGAGTATCTCGTAGTTTTATTATTTACGTTTAAAGAGTACCTCGATTTTTTTCTCGTTTTTAAAGAGATTTAAAAACTCGTAGTATTTTATTAGTATTTGCTTCAATAATGGATCTTAAGTATAATATTTTAACTCTTTTAAAGAAATGGCGCAAACTTCTCTTTAGTTATTTTTTCTTGTTTTTATATACGAAATTCTATAAGTTTAACATTTTTTAAACGTAAATATTTCTTTAATTTAATCGATAATCGGATTATATTATTTAATTTATAGTATTTCGAGTATAAATAAGTAATCGATATTAATTACATCGAAATTTATTCTCTCGGTATATTTTCGTCGCATAATTATAATTTATAGTACCGTTTCTACGTCGATTTATCCGAAGTTTAAAAGGTTTCCGTCGATCGTAATAATAAGGTATAATCGCGATTTGATTATCGTAGCCCATTTATTATCTAATACTAATTATTTTAATATGTAATTACTTATTACTCTCGAGTCGATTATTACTTTGATTTTGTGCATACTTATTTATACTACGCAAAATAATTATTCGGCGCTTTTACTAATAATATACACTTCTTTGTACTATTACTTACTGAGTACGTCTTTTCACCGGCGGCTTAATCCGTCAGCGTAAATAAGTCGAAACATACGTCTTACACTTAATAATAGTTATGTTACTCGTTCGAAGGTTTCTTTATAGTATATAAAGTCATCTTCCGTATTTTGCCACATCTTTCGACTCGCGTTTTCCGCGAATACTTCGTAGTATCGTCTTATTATAAGTTCGTAATTAAATATAAAAAAGGCGTTATTTAGTATGAGTAATTGTTGCATGTAATAGCTAGTGCCGTTGCATTATCTCCATCCGATCTTTCGGTGATTTTAGTATACGACTTCGTACGTTTAACCGTATTTCGATCCCCTCGTATTCGGTTGAAGCTCAACGTATCGAGCTCCCCCGTCCAAATTCTACTACTCCCGAGTGCAAGCTACTAAGCTGTTTTCTCTCTAATAGACGTACTATTCTTATCCAACTCGTAAGTAGTGTTCGGGCCAGAAGTTTAGTGCTATAAGGGACTTTAATAGCCCCTAGTCGTCGTACTTTGGTGGTTCTTCGTCCTCTGACTTAAAGCCTTCTATGAACAATTAGTGCCGATTAACCAAAGTTCGGATTCTATCGAACTATCTTATTAAATCGTTTACGTCGTTATTTATTTCGTCGATTCTCTGCCATTAATTGTCCTTGGAGAGCCTTTCTCCTACCGCTCGTCTAGCGAGGTTTTCTGCTTGCTCTTCTTAGAACCTCCAAAAGTCTTCTTCGGGAATTGGCCGAAACGTTCCGAGGTCGTCTTTTAACTTTGGCCAAGTGGCTTACGAATTGCTTTACTACTCGTCCACGTTTTCGCCGTTGTATAATACTCTCCTCGTGATTACACACATTTAATGGGGTTCGTTGTAATCTCCGCGTCCGATTGCGTTGATTTGTTTCTTCGAACGTTCTTTCTATAGTTGCTTCTTACTATGTGAGCTAACTATGTGACTCGGAAGGCTACACTCGAAGCACAGCTTCTTCTCGCGTCGTCGATTCATTTCGTCCTTAAAGAGTTGCTTCTTTTTTCCCTTGAAAATAGTATCGATCTCTATTAGTGAGTTGTAGTAGTTATAGGAGCCCGCACTTTTCTTACTCTTTCTATTACTCCCTTTGAACTTATTGGAATAATGCCCTCTCTTTTTAAGCGTTCGTTCGTACAATTTATTATTAAAATAAATAACGTCGTTTATTATAGCTTATATCGAATTATACTTGTCGCGGCGCATCAATTCGTCTTTTATCGCGTCTTTTAATCCTTTGTAAAATTGAATTATAAAGGCGTTCTCCCCCCAGCCCGTGATTCTACTTATATACTACTGAAATTCTGCCGCGTAAACTAATACCGCCCCAATTTGGCGCAAATTGAACAATTTGCGTTTTGCGACTTTCTTTTTATTTACGTTCCCAAAAACTTTAGTGATCTTTTCCTTAAAGCCGTTAAAAGTACTAAAAATCTTTTTAATTAAAGGATCCCATTTCTTCGTTTGCTTTTCGCAATCGAAATAGTTTTATTGGCTTATCTCGATCCAATCGAACGCCGCTTTAATCAAGTATCCTATGCACTAAAGAATCTACTCGTCCTCCGTTCGGAATATATTCTCATTGAACTTAATATAGAGTACGCACTGCATCAAGTATACTCGTAATTTGCTTTTAGTACCGTCGAAAGTATCGGACTTGCGACTTTTAATCTTCTTCGAGACTTTTATAGCGAGTTTTAGCGAAGTAAGCTTTAAAGTATTTCTAGATAACGTTAAAATAGTAAATATAGTGGAATACTTAACTAATATCACAAGAATTGGTGCTCAAAGTATAACGGTTAGCTCGATTAGCTAATTGTAAAGTTGGTTATATATAATAAAAACTAAATAATTCCAATGAAAAATAACGCTCAAACTTTATTATTAAATATAGTATTAAAATACTGTATTTGAGTTGAGCACGAAGCTCCTATTTAAGGAAACTTATCTATTTATATAGAACCTTCCTACTTATTAGAGTTTAGAACGGTAGAGTCCCCTTTAGTTCTAAGACTCCCTCGTCTGGGACTCCATCACGTGACCGCTAAATCCCGTGCTTCCCATGACCCTAGGGTCTACTGTAAGCGGCGTACCCGCTTACTGAGCCTATGGTCCACTAGGTCATGTGGATCGTAACATCTCGCTATCTCGCAGCCCAATTTCCTTAATTCTAAATCGATAAATTAATAAATAAAGGGGTTTATTCTTTATTAGTTAATTTTTAGCCTTCGAATTCCAGTAGTTTGGATTCTTTAATAGTAATCGCAATACTCAAAACATAATTCTCATGAGCTATAGTTCGTGACGTTTAAATAGCACTACTTTAGGACTCCCGGCTTCGCTTGCCAATATAAAAGGGTAATAACTCTCTTAGAGGAAAATTACTTTAACTTGTATAATTATAATAAACTCGTAAATAAGGATTTTTGAAGCAGAATAAATCGCCCTACCATAGTACTTAAAATGATCCTTGAGTTACTTAGTATTTATAATCTAAGAATACTCGGAGAACTTTAGTAATATAAGCCTCGAATTGAAGATAAATATCAAGTAATTAAGCACTTAATAATATATGATGGGTTTTATTACTTATAATTAAATTACGAGTATTAAATTTGATATCTTCGGGAAATAAGGAAGTATATACCTTAGGCGTATAAGATTAAAATTATTATTTATAAGTTACGCGCGTTATAAAGAGTAATTAAACTTTAGATATATTTTACCACGTTTAAACAAATTAATTACTTTATAATCATAGAAAATAAAAACAAAGTTAACGGGTTAAAAATTACCATGGGTTTTATTCTATTAATAAAACTAAAGAAGGAATTATTTAAGAAGTTAAAAAGAGATTTTAAGGCTATAAAATATAATCTTGAGGAATAAGTAATTATAATCTAAGATATTAGAAATTTAAAATTAGAAAGAATATTATAATTATATAATTTAACGGGGATTTTATATTATATAATTACGCTAAAAAACGAGGAAATTTAAAGTTTATATAAATTATTACCAAAGAAAGAATTTAATACGGGTAATAAAGATATTAAGAATTTTAGCCTCATTTGAATCCTAATTATAACTAAGGCTATTTTAAGAGATATATACTAATTATATAATAACGTCTCGCCAAACCGGAAAATAATATAATAATAAACTAATATCTTGAATAAGTTTTATATTAGGGCTTTAAATAAAGCAAATAAATTTTGGTATTTTAAGAATATATTAACTCTAATTATATATTTTATTACTATGAAATAATTATTAGCGTATTATTATCGCGTTATATATTACGAAGATAATTATTTTACTTGGGTTTAATTAGATTAAATATTACCTAGGGATATTATTTAATTAATTACCTAATAAATTTAAATTATAAACGAGATTATAAAAGTTTTGGCTTTGGAGAATAAAGAAAAGGAGGCGGAACTAACTCTTAAGCATAATATTTGGCGGTTATACTTAGTATTAATTTATTAGATTATTAGTAATATATTATTTAAATTACTTATCTTGAGTTTTTATATTATATTTAATAAGAAAATTCGCGGGAAAAACTAAAGATTATAAGAAAAGCCAAAGAATTTTAATAGTTATTTATTAGCTTTAATATAGACTACTTAGTTTATACTTTTTGATTATGCCTATTTCTAGGAGTAAAATAACGAAAATTAAATCCTTGTTTTTCTCGCTAAAATCTATAAGAAGTTTTTTTAGTAATTGGTCAAAACGCTATTTGATTATATTTTGCAATGAAAGTTATATTTATTCAAGGTTAGAAAGATTATAATTGCAAAATACTAAGTTTAATGGTTTTTAAATAGGCAAACGGTAAAATATCGCGAGGTAAAATTATAAATATCATAAATCTTTAATTTAATAATTTCTAAATATTAATAAGTTTATACTTTATTTTATAATAAGCTTATATTCTAAGCAAAAGACTTAATTCCAATGGAATTATAAAGGCTAAAAGATAATCTAGATCTAGAAGATTTTGGAAGCTCATGGTTTTCTTATCCTAGTAATGCCGAGTTCCTCGAGGGTACTAAGCTAGCCCTCTTCCGGCGGATCCAGGGAAATACTAAGCTGCGGGCTATATTCTTAATTATAGCTGAGGATAAGAGCATAATCTTATGTCCCAAGGCTATAGCCATCTACGAGGTATACGCTCAGGAATTCCTCAAGCGGGTATTAGTATTATACTATATCCCACTTGGCCTACCATTACGAGAACCTGAGTTATTATTGGTGATATGGCGGAATAATGCTTGATAGCGCCACTTATTCGTATGGGAGAAGTTAATTATAGTTTATACGCAATACCATAAGAGTTAATAGTAATCCTACTGGAATAAGGGTTAGCTGTCTTGGCGTCGGTTATGACATAACCCAGAGATTATGGCACGTGCACACGTGAGGGACGTATCAAAAATCGCGTTGGATATATAATAGAAAATCATTTTCCCTTTATTTAGAGCCCTCTTTGATACATTAACTCGATATAAAGCCCGTATCAGATCCTTTTCTTGCACGTTTCAATCTGTATGTTGACGTAAAGGAGCAGTTATTAATCTGTGGTCCGTGTGGCTATGCTCTTGCGGTTGACCGGTCCCAAGTCACGTCCCACCTCCGCGATAAGCACAGGACTAATCAACGAGACCGAAGCGGCCTGACGAAACACCTGAATACTCAATATCCTCATGGGTTCCGTAATCCTGCAGAGGTTTTGTTACGGACTGATGGCTCTGATATCTACCCTCGACTTATAGTATACGAAGGCTTTTCTTGCTATAGCTTCCGGACGATCAATTATCATGAGCTCACGAGGCATATCTCATAGCAGCACCTGGATGGCCGGCACGCGACAAGCTCAAGGATTAGCCACCTTTTCACCTACGTCTATCTACAGACTTGGACCCATGGTGCCTCCCGGGCGATATTGGATTGTCAAGAAGGATGGGAGCATAACTCGGCCGTTGGCGGATCTAAGAGTGAGTGAACATATCACGTCGGTACATGAACGAGAACGTACAAGGGCAAAAGAGCAGGCACGTGTGTATAGTGCGAGTACAGCAGCCCCTACATTCGCCGGAACACGACCGTGGATAGAGCGGACGCGATGGGAGATCACTTATTAGGGCGTCCGTTGGGATATCTTACGAGGTCTCACCGAGATGCCTTGGGGCTCTCCGCCGGTTGAACACATCCTTGGGACAAGTTCACCTTCCGCACATCCAGAACTGGTGAGCCCTCGGACTGATGAGGCTAAGATTACTCTCTTGACGGTAGCCGTCGATCGCATGCTAGACCGTTGCGAGCAAACTATGCAGCATACTAACCGTATAATTCTCTGCTGGCTCCGGAGTACTAAAGCCCAGACGTGCTGCCCCAAACCATTCGCCTTGGTTGCATTAAAGTCAAGTGAGAAGAAATACTGCCAGCTCTTGAAACGGTTCTTTGTCCTCATCTTCCGTTGCTACCGGATCCCCGTTAACACACGTCGCCGCCTGACTGGCATCCGATTCAAAAAGGAGCAGCTCCGCCAGATGCGAGCGATATGGGAGCACCGGGCATGGAGTGATATTGATCTTGCTCAGGGTAGATAGCCCAGCTCCAGATATGGAGGTGAAGGTGAAGGCTTGGCGGGAAATTCAGGAGACGAGGAAGAGGCAGACGAAGAGGAGGATAGAGAAGATAAGGAGGAAACGGAAGCCTATGCTCTTGGAGAACGGGACGAGGATAATGATGACGATCGAAGCGGATAAAGGAGCGAAGACAAAGACGAGGGCGGCAAAGACCAGCTAAATGGTACTAGTTCGGCCGTAGACGAGCTCCTGGAACTCGTCTTTCAGCTAAACATCACGTTTAGCACCGAGGAGTTCATTGATAGCCAACCGAGTTCGAGTCTACTGGTTTACTTCAGCGGCATTCTTGGCCTCTCATCTGATGCTCGAAGTTTCCTCCCTGCGAGAAAATACACACCTCACCTCTCTGCTCTCATTTACATCCAACGGCTCCTCTTCCTCGAATATGCCTTACCGCTCCGTCCCTATCCTTACCTTGGTATTCCACGACGGTCGCGCTTCCAGCAGCACCAGCATTTCGATGTTATCCGGCAGAGGTACATGATTACAGGCTCCCCAACGCCCTTGGAAGAGTTTCAAAGTCTCCGTGACTTTGGCCGGGTCATCTCCCGTACGGATCCACCGTCCTTCCTCCTCCGCTGGAGCGATGACGGCGAGACCGTGTCCTACGGAGACGACTTCACTCTGACCATGGAGGGCTTCCGTGGGCTGGCCGAGCACTTCCTCACAAACGCCAAAAGGCTATGTGATAATCTAATATTTGGGGTAAACCCCGTCGTCGATTTATCGAAGGTCAAAGATAACTTGACGAATACCCAGTATAGCTTTTCTTTTGTTCAGCATCCGGCTAATAAACTCGCTAATGCGTACCTTGACCTCTCAACTAAGGCCTGCACTACCCATCGCAATAGGCTCTTTCGCGAGAATCGATGGGACTGGAAGGCTATTTTCCTCTACCGCAGAAAGGCGGAGTCACTCCAAGAGATGCTCGCTAGCGTAATGCAAACCGTCGGGGGGCAAGTTGCGCAAGTATCAGAGCTCTCTAGCCTGGAATATGAAAACAGCTCGTCCACAGAGCGGGGGCTTTACGTTTATAATGGGTTGATGATTTTGGTTACCCGGCATCACAAGGCTAAACGGTCCACGAATCGTGAGTTCAACGTGGTTCGATTTCTATGTGGGCGAGGTGGACAGGTTGTTTTTAAGTATCTCGTCTACATTCGACGGTTCCTAGGGATGTTAAGACGGGAACAATTCAGCCACCTCGGCCTGGCCGATCCCATGTCGCAGAGATGTTTCCTTTTTCGGTCGGAAGAAGCCCCTAATAAGCCCTGGGACTCCTCTCGTTACACGTCGATTCTAAAGAAGGCCACAACTAAAGTCTAGAAAGTCCCAGCTAATACCCAGCTGTACCGCCAGCTTACCATCAGTATTACCGAGAAGCATGTTCAAGAAGTACACAAACCATTCAATCGATTCGACGATAAAACCGCTGAAGCTGATATCAATGTGGTATTCGCCTGGCAAAGCGGACATCGGCCGATACAACGTGCAACGACTTACGGGCTTGATAGAGCTTTCCCTACAAAGCTACAACCGGCGCTACTACGGGTTTATGAGTGGGCATCAACTCGATGGCACGAGTTCCTTCATCAGCCTAGCAAGGTAATGCCTCCTCGAGAGGCTGCAGTGATCCGTACGGATGCTAGGGGCCCATTGCCACCCTCTCGCCAGTCAGATGCGAAGCAAAGATCTCCGCCTTGGCTTCAAGACGAAGCACCGAGCACGCGGACTACAAAGCGTAGAACTCTACCCTGGCATCAGTGTCCGCAGAATATGAAGGATACTCAGCTCGCACCGAGCCAAGCACCGTCTCTTGGGACAGGAAACCTTGCTCCGCCTGCAGCAGAACAACCTGCTCATCCAGCAAATATCATTCTCCGGGTAAAGGCATGGAAAGATGGTGCAAGCAGAACCCCTGTCTCTGATGATGAGGGCGACTCTCCCATCGACTGGGATGAGCCAGATATGATCCCGAGCGCTGCCCGGGCTAACGGGTTGCCGTCCTCTTCGCCCAGAGTGTCGTGGCTGTCCTGGAGTCGGCATAACCGGCGAATCGAGTCCAAGATAAACAAGGCACGGCAATTTCATGGCGTTTTTGATCTGAAGGCATTGCGCCCCGACGAGCAGAGAGCTACACGAGAGCTTCAACGGTGTTTAGATGTGTAGAGCCAGGGATATATTATATGTTTCTTCAAAGGGAATTCTATACGGCCTCGAGACCGCCATGCAACTAACGACTGCCATGATCGTCTCTACCGTACTGTTCAGACCTAGGCACCGCTATTCTTAACTAGGCTACAGCGACTAGCCGGTGCAGACACCCAGAGCTGCCCTGTATGCCTCGTGCCAAAACTTCTCTGTGCCCGCTGGAAGCAGGGCTAACCTGGTACGGGGATGTTGGCCTAAGAAAGAGCTCTTCGACTACTCGTAGGACATGATTATTATCTACTGCTATAGCTGGGATGAAATTAACGAGCTAGCTGATCTTCTCTAATGCTCTTCGTATATATCCGAGTCTAGAACTAAGGCGGAAAAGGCTACTATCCTTGCTAAATGGATTACTAACCCTACTTAGCCATTTATCATCGCTATATCTGCGCTCGGAATTGGGTTTAATTATCCCTACGTAAGGTAGGTAGTGTATGTCGATGCTCTTATAGAGGCGTCCTCTTTCTCTCAGGAATCCCGTCGGGCTGGCCGGGATGGTCAGAAGGCTTTATCTATTGTGCTACTCTGGTCTAGCTGGAAGCCTCAATTGGAACGGTACCTATCCTATCCTATCCTATCCTATCCTCAATGTTCGTCTCCGGGCTGTACAGCCCGGACATACCAGCCCGGAGTTTTTAATATATATCTCAAAACCCATTAAAAGATTATAAAAAGATTATTATAAAGATAAATAATATCGTAGAGTTAAATCCCATTAATTGTATGAGAGGCCTAATATAGGTCAAATAAGTCCTGAATTATATTTTATTATTAATTAAAAACGCTTAGATTAATTATTAGTTAAGATTCGAATTTTGGATTTCTCGGGGGGGTTATAACTAAGCAAAGCCGCCTTGCTTAGCTGGCCGCCAACCAAACTATGGACTACAAAGTCAAGAATTAAATTATGCTATGGGATATTGGCTACTGTATGTATAAATGTAACAATAATGTTCTGTTTTCTTTGTGCTCTGTATCCAGAGCAGCAGAGCAGTAGAACATTTGTTGGTCACGTAACTTCACCTTCCTGTGTGTTTGTTATGTTTGTTATCTGGTGGCTGGCTTCATAGGTTGTCGTTGGCCAGATTTGTAACAGGTCGTCGGTTCCCGTCTTAGCCAGCAGCAGTAATGCCCAGATGCAACTTCTCAAACCTCATCAGCAGCGCGCTCGCTGTCAACAACGCTGCGCCCGCCATTGCTGGCGCAAACATCTTCCGGATAGTCTCCGCAATAGCCACGACAGCTATACGGATGGCGGTTTCGTCGTTCGAGGAGAACACTGGGGAGATACGCCCAGCTAAAGCAGATCGTAGGTAATCGTCTGGATAGGAATAACTTGCGAATGCTCTCTTGAGCTCGTGAAAGCCAAGATTCTGGAAGAGCGACCCTGCGATTGCAAGGGAAAGGGAAGTCGTGCCAATCTGGGCAAGGTTGATGAAGCCAAGGGCCTTCGATGAATCCTTGGGGGAGGCTTTGGCGACAGCAACCGCGTACCCAATCTGCCAGACCAAACCAGACCCTGCTGCTACCAGGATCTCATAACCATAGATCCGCCCGCTGGGTGTGGTTGTGTCAATAGTGTGCAGTAAGGAGGCTCCGATCAGGATGAGTGAGCCGCCAACGAGGTAGTACAAGTTGTATCTGCCGATGATAGGAAGTGTGGCACCTGCGGCCATGACGAAGAAGATGAAGATGCAGATGAAAGGGAGGAGGCGGACGGCCGCTCCCAAAGCGGAATCGCCTTTCGTGAATTGGAAAAAGAGCGGGATGTAGTAAAGCGTGATGCTAAATGCGGCTGATCCGCTTCCGGTAACAACGAATAGCAAGACGAGCGAACGCGACTTGAGGAAATGAACGGGGAAAATCCTGTTTTCTGTGGTCGTGAAGATGGCGAAGGCTTGTTGCAAGATGAACGCGATCAGACAAGTCCCAAACACAACCCAGAGAGCGATGGATTGTCCAGAACCCCAGGCGTAGACCGAACCGCTGAAGCAGACTACTACGATGAAGATCACGTAAGTAGCAGCGTTCAGTATCGCTCCGAGCCAGTCGATCCTAGCGAGCTTCTCCTTAATGGTGAGATCGGGTCGAGGATTGATCGATGGAAAGACGAAAATGTAAGCAGGTAGGAAGAGAGCTGCACACGGGAGATTGATGTAAAAGGCCTAGGTTCCGAACGGTTAGTATAAGCTTCAGTCCAGAGAAAAGATTCAGTCTCGTACCCAACGCCAAGTTGCGCTGCTCCCCGACAACAAGCCACCAACTACAGGCCCAAGAATGGACCCTATGCCCCAGCTGAGTCCGATCAAAGCATTATACAATGGGGCTTCTGCTGCTGTCGTGAACGTAGATACGTAGGTCAGAGCCCTGCAAGCCATAAGTTATCTGATAAAGTTTGGCCTTCGTTCAAACTTACCCCAGATACATTCCTGCTCCACCGACACCCGCGATCACTCGACCCACGATCAAGGCATTAGAAGTGGGTGCAGCGCCGCAAAGAGCACTTCCGATCTCGAACACGAAGAAACAAGACATCACCAGGCATTTCGCGTTGAATAGCCCGTATCCCCGAGTAAAAAATAGGATGGTCGCAGTGGATGCCATCGGAAAGCCAAGGCCAACCCATTGCAAGTTCTCAATATGCCCTAAGGCTTCA
Organism: Phialocephala subalpina; assembly: GCA_900073065.1. Classification (NCBI taxonomy): domain Eukaryota; kingdom Fungi; phylum Ascomycota; class Leotiomycetes; order Helotiales; family Mollisiaceae; genus Phialocephala; species Phialocephala subalpina. The sequence continues at coordinate 1,750,037 of FJOG01000010.1, forward strand.
TAGACCTGGCCTTGGACATCGGCAGCAACTGTCGTATCAATGCCTTTCCGAAGTTAGCTGGAAGGTCTGATCAAGTGAAAGAGCAGTATACCGTAAAGAAGAGCTCCCGAATACAACGCGATGCATATGATGACCCATTTCGAAGTCGAAATATCCTGTCTCGGGTTGACAGTGAACGGAGCGCTGCCAGACTCCTTGACATCTGCTCCCACCTCGCTTGGTGGAGTATCAGGCGAATTTTCCATCTTAAGGTTCGAAGAACAAGTTCGCGGCGAAAATGAGACGATACAAGCTACTGAATATGTAGCAAAGAAGTGATTCTCAACGTTCAAATCCGAAGACTGGAGCTTTATACTGCCGCTTTAAAAGAACCGTGGACAACCTTACGCGCTTCTAGTCTACATTTCTAAGGTCGATAATATTAGTGAGCACTCTTGAATCACGCCTTCAAACTGAGTTTGAGATTATGCGCAACTGCCTGTCGATACCCTTCACCGCAAGTCACGTCTCGTTTACATCCCGATTCTCGTAGGCATCACTAACGATGCGACGGGAGTGTTAGTAAGGCATACTCATGAGGCGGTGTTAACTGCCTGATATGCGCTCCCATTCGTTCAATAGGTAAACAGGTCCAATCCCTGGCTAGCGGCAATGGTTCTCGGAGTGCCTTAGTAACTCTGCGCGGCCAATGAAACCACCCGCCTCAGAACAGCCTCTATCTTTTGATCAGTAATCATTTCAAGCCTCTGGCTTCGTGAGACGGCGCGATTACTAAGTCGCCTGTAGATTATTTCCCAGCCCACTGGTTCGAAAAACAATTCTGCATTTTGAGTAAATGAGACTGGACTACGAGCCGCGAGAATGGTCTCGCGTGTGGAAAAGAAGCAGCCCAGGCAGCAGAAGCCAAAACGCAAAGTTTCGGAGCTAGACGAAACTGCCGCTAGGGTAAGCTGCCTTTCTCTTGTACGTTAATGAGTGATCCTAATATGTCGCCTAGCGGAGACGAACTCAGACTTGTCTTGCTCAGCGAGCCTTCAGACAGCGTAGCAAAGACACGATAGCGTCATTGAATGTGCAAGTCACCGACCTCCAAAAGACGATTGAAAACTTGAACACATCTTTCCTAGCCCTTACCGACGACTTGGTTGCATCTGGATGGCTTGAGAAAGACCCACAAGTGGCGAAATCGCTGCAAAGCACGATTGAGCATTTCATCACTATTGTTCGAACATCACATGTTCATGACGAAAACAATCCAACCACCGGCGGAAAAGGCGACTCTGAATCTCCGGCCACGACATCACCTGCTACAGAGGATGGCCAAGATGCTGCAGCCGTGCCTTGGAATGAATCTACCGTTCTTATGTCCAATACTGGAATGAACTTGAGCACAATAACGATTCAGGACCTATATGGCACGTCTAGCAGACAGCAGCAGGTAGCAGCTTCTGAACCAGAAGAGATAGTCGCCCAGTCTGTGCAAAATGATGAGACTGCTGGTCCAACAAGTCTTCAGATCTTTCCTTACGGATCTATACCAGCTTATAACGATACACTCAACTACATGCCGCAGATTTCGATACCAGCGGGCCTGTCCAAGCTTACCTTTGCGCAAAAGCTGCACATAGAAGCAATACGAGCAGGCCTTCGACTTGTTTGCACTGCCGAGGACAGCTCACAGCTCTTCTTCTTGGTGTTCCGCCGTGTCCTTGATTTCTCTGCGCGAGAAAGCTATAGAACGCATCTGAATAGAGTCTTGTACGAGAACTTCGGCCAATCACTTCTACCGCCTCCTGAGAGCGATCTGGAAAAGCTATGGCTAGGAGGAGATTCGTCTGTGTGGTTGAACGCTTCCGACGTTGCCAGCCACTTTCGCTCGATAGGCATGGACTTTGATTCGTCACTGGACATTGTCAATGTAGAGGTCGACCCGAGATTTCTGCCAAACATTTGGCCCGACATGGAGCCTAGAGCAGGACTCGCTACGTTTTCTGTTGATGGTTCTTCGAAGTTCTGGCATCAGCAGCGGCCGAACAATGGAACAGGATTCTCCGACGTTGCATACCAGCAGCATGTCGTAGCAGCTTCCCAAGCTGCGGATGAATCTGGAATCTATGCCACAGGTCCTGCATATAGCACTAGAAGCTATGGAAGATCTTTAATTTCCGTTGATGTGTCCAGGCTAATACATGGTGAGTATTTCAGCTGTTCTCCCGGCCACGCCATGGCGGATCCTGGCTAATACAACGAGAAGAAATTATACAAGGGACACGCTGTTACCACAAGAATCCAACATTCAACAGAAATGATTTGAGTGTTGCACTCGCGAGAGCCGTGGTTGACACGCATTGAACAACGAGGCTTGCAAGAGCAGTGATTAGAAAGCAGCAAGTTGTGCGATTCGGCCCAATATATCAGCATCAATGTAATAGAGTAGTTAGACTTCTTCATTTTATGTCCCAGGGATTTTGTAGGGTTATCACATATCTATGACGGAGTACAGGTAGATAAGGATAGCAAGGCGTCCATAGGAAGCAGCGGGATGTGACCAAGAAGGAGCCAGTCGAACCGGGAGCCGGAGGCTTCGGTTGCTGGAGTAATCGGTTCGATGAAGAGATTACCGTGATGGGTTGTATCTTGTCAGTGGCTGTGGAGTTGATGCCTGCGCAATTTCGGACGAAGCATGGGAGAGTTATAAAAGTTACAATGAGGGAAATATGATAATTTATAGTTTTCGAAGCAGCAATGA
>FJOG01000080.1:0-40638 GCA_900073065.1 Phialocephala subalpina
ATATAAAAACAAAAATTTAATATTAATATTTAATAAAATAAATAAATAAATTATAATAAATATTAATAATATAAAAAAGAATATAAATTAATAAAAAAGAATATAAATTTAAATTCTAAAAATAAAATAAATAAATAAAATAATATTATATATTATATATATTTTTTAATTTAATATATTTATTTAAAATTTAAAAAAAAATTATAATTAAATTTTGAAATATAAATATTAATATTAATTATCAAATTATATTCATTTTAATAAATATATTTATATATATTATATAAAATATTATTATATTTGAAATTTGAATAATTTAATTAAAATTATATTAAAATAAAATAAATTTTCAAAAATTATAAATATTTTAATATAATTATTATTTATAAATATTTTTTAATTTAATTTAATTTATTATTATAATTAATATCGCGTGAATTATTAAATTCTAAAAATAATCCGAGATTAAATTATAATTACTTTCGAGATTATTATTATTATTTGCAAATTTATCCTTTTATTAACCATATTATTATTTTAAATATAATAGATTAATAATTATAAAATTCGAACTTATTAATATAAATTATTTTCCTCGATTTTAACCATGAGAAGAATATACATAGTAGGTACTCATTAGAAAGGCAGTGCCAGCTACCTCTCTAACCGCCGACCTTAGCGAGATAGCGTATTGAAGATTTCTAGATGCGTAATGTTGGCGAGGATAAGGACTAATATGGCTTAGCGAGGTGAGCTGGTTTGCAGGTGGGGAAGTAAGCATTCAATCCAGCGGTTCCAAGAGGTCGAGCGTACCTGCAAGGTACATAGCTAGCGTCTCGGAATAAGCTTCATGGGCCTTTCATCCAAGCAGTGTCAACCGACGGCGCCCCTTCGATCAGCCAAAAGTCTGCCTTTCTTACCCAGCGGAGGTTATGTTTTCGGAGAATTTTGTCCGCTTCCTGCTGCTTGCGATCCCGAACAAGCCGCAATCCCTCTTCTGCAATTCTCAACTCCTCCGGTGTATCTAGTCGGTCAAACTGAGGGCTGACGTCTCCGTGCACAATGGCTGTGGCTATGTTTTCGAAAAGCAAAGCTGCTTCGTCCCCTTTCTCATGGTCCCTGAGAATAGTAGCAAGTGTTAGACGCACCCAAAGCAATGAGCGATTGTTGGCCTCCCTGCCCTTCTCTGCCTGTTCATCCAGCAAGGAGTGCAAGATTTTGCGGGCTTTTTCAAATTCCCCTTGGTCAAGAAGGACTAGTGCCTGTAAGTGTCGGACTTGGCAACATCTTTCATATTTATCATCCAGACTCCCATTCTCCATCAATATGTCAATCCGGGCCTGTGCAGCGTCAAGCTCTCCTATTTCGCGATCCAAGATGATGAACTGAATGGTCGTGTCCACAACAGACTGATCTCTCTCTCCGTAAAGAACTTGCCGACCGGGAAGTGCGTGTTCGAGAAGATTTTTTGCTTCGCCATACTTCTTCTGTTTGTGATATACCGAGCTCATGGAGGCCTGAGCAAATAGCGTAAGTACATTCTCGCTCCCTAGAGCTTTCCTCTGTGTTTGTTCCACCAATTCATACCGTTGAAGTGCATCTGACAAGAGCCCTCGAGCTTCGAATACAAATCCGGAAAACATCTCGCTTATTTGAACATTGAATCGCTTGACGGTTTTCACGCCAGCCCATCCATCTGTAACTCTTGTTTGCGTGGCAGCCGCTGCCTCGAAGTCTGTCATGAGAAATTGCACAGTGGCGACAAGTTGAAGCGTCTTCCAATAGTCACTCTTTTCAAGTCCACATATCGTCTTCTGCAGCTCGCTAATCTTTGTAGCCAATTCCAAAGCTTGTGAAAACTCGCCTCGGGGTAGGAAACATGCTGCGAACATGTATTTTGCTCTAAGAACGAGTGGTTCTTCGCTACCTAAGATTGCTTCTAGGCCATCAGCTACTTCCTTGAAAGTCTCGTACCTGACTTCAAGCAGTGCTTGCAGGGTGTAGAAGTCCCCCAGTCGGAAGAGACAAAGATACTTGAGAACCTTGCTTCCCTCAAGTTTGCCGTATTCTCGTGCGAGTTTTTTATACGGGTCTTCGTAAAACTCGTCCAGGTTCAGATGCTCCTGCAAATTCGGAGGTAAAAATCTTGACCAAGACTGGAGTCCGGCTCGCACCTCAGAAATCGGACCGATTTCTCCAAATTTCAAGTCGTAGAGATATTCGCCGTACATCACAAACTCGAAGTTGTGGAGGAAGCTTGAGGCTATGTCCAGTAAATCTGCTGATGGGTCTTTGACTGATGTGAGATGATATTCCCAGTACCTTGCGGCATATTCGTAAAACACAATGTCTTGGAGTCCATCCTCCTGAAGCTTGACGGCACTTTTGGGGATGGCGAATTCGTAGTAGACATTTTTGTACAACCAGTAGGATATACGACTGGGGTCGCGATTTCTTCTTTCCGACAGCACGTTCAGACTTCTAGTAGCCAGCGTTGCGTCTGATTCTGCCCGAGTGATGTGTACTGACAAGCTCTCCTCAACCTCATTCCGCGTCGTTTGGGTAAGAAAGTCTTCCACTAGAGTGTGGACTAGTATGGCACGCTCTTCGATTATCGACACAAGTGGCCAACACAGCTGTGTGATTGTGTCACGGATATCCTCTAGTCTCCTTTTCTCGGGTTGTCGCTTTTTGCATCTGAATTGCAAAGCCGTTGCAACTTCGTCGACAGTGAGTGCTCGCTTTGGGTTCAACAAGAGCAAGAGTATCTCTCTTCGTAACCTCTTCTCCCACTCCGTCATTCTCTTGTTCGCTTTGTTCACCAAGTCCTCGTAGAAATCCATCAGGCTCTCGGGAATACTTTGAAGGCGCTTCAGTCGTTCTTCTCTGTGAGTTGCTGGAGCCCAGAGACAGGTCATCATTGTGCTTGCCCAAAGAAAATGTCCATGGCAACTTTTTTCTGTCTTCTCGATGATGTCCTCGTACATCGGCTTCAAGATAGGGTACTCGCGTACCTTTTCTGCGATGAAACGTTCGATATCTGGCATGACTGCACTTTCATCCATCGCGATCGGAACAGCATTGGCACACAACCTCGATAGCGTATCACTCTTCCTGGAGAGGATGACGATTCTTGGTCGCGGCTCTAGGGAGCCTGCGTTGAGTTCGTTAATCAGATCCATCACAGGTTCGCCAGATTGTTCACATTCATCGAGCCCATCGATAATCAATGTGTATTCGTGGAGCTCTTTGAAAGCATCGTAGATCCGAGGTCTAAGAGCAAGGAATGAGAGCTGGTTACTGTTGTCGAATTGGAGGCAAAAATTCGCAATATCTTCGACTACTCGAAGGAAGCCAGGTACCGTCGTATCGATTCCTTTCTTCAGAATTTGAAGAATTATGGATATTGAGAAAGAATTTTTCTCTGCCGCTTCCTTGTCGGTGTTGAGAGAGAAAAAGTGGGCGAAAGTTGGCTGAGCAAGACTAGTAAATCTGTGCCTTAAGTAACTCGCCATCACTGTTTTCCCGCACCCTGAATGTGATATTAATATACATTAGGTTATACATTAGGTAGTATAAGTTTATTTAGAATATGCACGTACCGGGAAAGCCATGGATCCACAGCGGAAGTCGGCAAGGTGACCTGTTCCATTGGATAAAGACCTCGTGATCTAAGATCCATTCGCACGTGTCCTGGGCTCTTGGTGGTATGTTGATCGGTATTTGTTGTTGGGGTGCAAGCATCTGGATTGCTCGTTCGACTGAATGAGGTCAATACGGAATTGTAATTCTTCGAAAAGGAATACCTTTTCTATGACGATCCTCCTCTTCGTGACGAAGAATGCTCCGACGAGCTGATTCTCTGAGTGAGTCGCCTGTACTTTGATATGAGATGCAGATTTCTTTGCAAGTCTTAGCAATTTGAACATCAGTTAGATTGTATGCTCTGTTACCATTTCTGAATTGACTTTGACGAAGGATCTCCTCTTTTTGCAAGTCATAGCAGCTTAGACCGACTCCGGAGATGTTAACTCCTCTGGGCACACTATTCTGAGGTGATTTGTTGCTTACTATTGTGGAACTGACTCGCTTCTAAAATAAATATGGTAAGTAGGAGAGATATGAATGGATTGATTATGAGCTTACTTGAGTTTGTAATTGCTTGTGCGGCATGATGCAGGTCATTCGAGACGTTGCGTATAGACTCAACAGCCATGTCGATGATTTCTGGAGAACGAGTGAACCCAGAGGTCCAGAATTGCACTGCCATTGTCAACTCCGATATCCATGGTTCAAAAATTGCGGCCACGTGGTCACGGACCTAGCTCAGATGCCTCGGAGTAGATACGAGCCTCAACCAGGAAGGTAAGGACGTGGCTGAAGAGTTGAGAGCATATGTCAAAAATACTATCGGCACTAGGCTCGTTCTTGATAATCTGATGCCATGTCCAAATATTCATCAGTATCAGAACCATACCATCCTCGATTTTAGTCGCAAGTCCTGACTTCCTGGTTGCTACCTATGAAAACATGTCAGCGTCCATACTGGCTCTACGTGGAAAATAGATGGCAACGGAAACAGGCCTTGGTCAGTGTATGTGCTGTTCTTACATGTAGGAGTAGACGGAACGATCCCCACACAATCGAAGTAATGTTGGGCTGCTGTTGGATGAGAACGTCTACAGCAGGTGCGTAAAGCTGAAACCGATCCAAAGCCTCATCAATTTTTGCTCGCCATCTACTTTCCGATGCACGAGACTTTTCCTTCGCAGCATCGACTGCTTCAAACAGCTCAGCGAGCGTGCACTTGGCATCGCCTTTGGAGCTCTCAATTCTCCTCTCGTCATCGCAACTTCTCGCATTGTGGATCTGGGATTGTCAACATTCTATCCTGGAGAAGGCATCCACATTCATACTTCGATGGCATTTTCCCAGATTAATACCACGATCGTGGAAATAGGGTCGAGTGTCTGTGGCGAGGATGAGTATACGTATGTGGGTGGAGCGGGCACGCTCACATTGTCAAGGGAATCCATTGCATCTGAAAGCTTCTGAATGTCATTCGGCTATGATGAAGTGTGAAGGCCGTCTCAGAGCCTCAGCGGGCCTCCCTCGGTTTTGTCGGGTTCTCTGTTAAATGCCTTGCAGCCTTACAGCATATAAGGTGATAGGCAGTCATTGTTTCATCTGGCGACCCCGCCCGCCTTGACAAGGCGACCGGCATGGATGGCTCGTGCCATCCAACGATTCCGCACACCGCTACACCCATTTTTCCAAAGAACAACACCGCAGCATGGGAGGGACCCATGACGCCCAGCTTAGCTGAACAAGGCTTTCTCCGAGGTTTTTTGGGGGGGTTTTTTGAAAAAGAAAAAAAAGACTCATGAATTTGTCTCTATAGTTCTAGTCTTCATAAGTAAACGAGATGGACTAAGTTGAAATTTGAAGATGGTATCACGACGTTGACCAAAGAGTATGTTTTGTTAAGTCGGTAGATAGCATTGCGTAGCTGTTGGTGTTCATGTTCATGTCATATAAAATTCGTACTTCGCTTAACTTGGGCATTCCTATCACTTAGACATATTGTTATATCGCTAAGACCAGCAATGAATGCAGCAGCCCGACAGCCAAAGGTTCACAGCGTCCCGCCCCAACAAAAATCATCCAAGAAAAAGAGCAATACAGAGGAGAAAAAAGTACCGTATTGTGTTCGCATCAGAAGACGCCGATTGCATTCGGAGGATCATCCTGCATTTCCCTTCAGTTAGAAGATGGTGCAGAGACAAGATGTCAAGGACTGAGTAAATAACCTTATACCTCTAGCATTCCAAGGAACGATGTCTCAGGTCTAGGTGGCGCTCGTCCAGCTCTGACATCTATACCAGCGATCCATTCTCCTTGCATAGTGTAGTATCCGAAGCCGCATGCACAAGTGACGTCTTTCCACGTAACATATTCTGCCAGCCATTGCTCAAGCTGTTTTCTAGCTTCCGGATCCACATCCCTTGATTCGGAGGCTTCGAGCATTTCCTGAACCCCTACACTTCGCTTCCTACCTGAATGAGACTTGCGCTTTTGAGTGCCCGAGGATTCAGAGTCTCGTGTTCGATGTGTAGTATTTCTTGAGCGAGAGCTCCCAGCTGGTGGTGGTCGAGGAGCTGGACCTCCTGCCATTCGCCGAGGCCCTGCCCCACAGCCCTGATTCGGAACACAACTGTCCTACTATCGTCAGCTCAAAAGCCTGAGAAGTCCACTTCACACGCACCGGTTGAGGTTGAGGAGGCTTTGTTGGCCCATCTATGATTTGCCTTCGCTTTGGTTTGCTTGTATCATCAGAGTCATCGCCGTCGCCGTCACCATCATCTGAACGATCTCTGTTGTCAAATGATTGCGCCTCTTCCTCGTCGCAATACGTATCGCTCTCGTCCAGATATAAGTGCCCTTTTGCAGGCTGCAACCGATCCTTTTGCTGATAATCTTGGCCTTCGGTATATGATTCGGGGAGCGGATATCGTCTCTCAGAGACTCTCTCCTGGGACCATCCGCGATTTGTATCAAAGCTGGTGGAGGTGTCTTCTTGAGTATCTCGGCTTTCAAAATGTGATTCGGGAGGCGGATATTGTCTCTCAGAGACTCTCTCCTGAGACCATCCGAGAGTAGGACCAGAGCTAGCGAAGCTGCTGTTTTGAGTATCTCCAGAATTGCTCCCTAGAGGTATTACCGTAGCTGAGGAGCTGTACACACTGTCGATACTACCATCTTGAGTATCGATCTTGTCATCTATTTGTCCATATTGATTCCTGTAATAACTAGGCCCAGGATATTGTGGTCTGGATGCTGCGTTGTTCAGTAGAGATCATTCTTGTGAACGAAGAGGACTTATTACAAGCCGCTGAATCTTCCCAAGCGTTCGGTGTAGTCGATGCAACGGGTATTCTTTGCCCTGATCTAGACGATGTATCGTTGGCTGGTGTGGTAGCTTGCCATGATCTAGTTGAACCAAAGTCAGGTTTCAAGAAACTAGCATCTGCGAAAAAGGGCATCAGCATCTGTTACATCTAGCCTACGCACTCTCAAACTCAGGCAGAAATGTATGTCCAGTCTGTTTACCTTCTCTGACATTATACACAGTGCGCGAGCTTGTGGGGGATGAGCCAGAGTCGCGGATTGAAAGATCCGAAACATCTTCTGCTAAGTCGTTTATTCTTGCAGATCCTTGAGCCTTGCTTTGATACTCGAATTCGCTATTCTCATAATACTCGACGTCCTCTTGTATAACTTCAGTGGCAGACGACAACACGGTGCTCGAAGTCGAATCGTATCGAGGCGCGGCGTCGTTTGTTTCTGTAGAGGGCAGTTCGGGGTAGTGATAATCGTTGACGCGCCGACCTATCTTAAGTTAGCGTTGGATTTCATGGGAGGAGAGCTTATTGGAGTTTCTAGAGGTCTAAGACAGAAGTGGGGTCTTGCGATAGACATATGGAGATGCCGTACCTTTAGAATTAATTCGCCATCGACAATACCGATACTCCCTCTCGAGCCATTCCCATTCAGACCACTCGTAGCTCTCATTCTGACTTGAGTCCCGGGTGCGATGTCTCTGGCGCCGACTTGACATATTGTAAGGCTATGACTCATTGTACATGATTGAGTTCGAGAAGCCTGCTCCTTTAAACAAAGGTGTGCACTGCACCTCGAATTTCAGATTCGCCCACAATTTGAGCCGCACCACATAGCCTGTCACTTGACTCTGCCCACCACGGATTCGTCTCTATGAAGCATATGCAACCGAATGCGGTAAGGCTCTGCAGTTTCTCCGCAGCAGCTGCCCAACTCCTGTGAATGGGCTGAACGACCGATACCCTGCTGCCGAATAAGCCACTCTCCAAAAAAGAAAGAAACGCGCTTATTGCTATTCATCCGGACGATCGAACGAACTGGTCGGCAGCTGAATGGTGTGGTTCGTCACTGCCAATCATACCATGTGGTCAAAGCAAGGCGGACTACCGAGCATCTCAACGACCATGATCCTCGCTCCGCACCACAGCCTGAGAGTGACATCATCAGTTCATACCTTCAATTCTAAATGTATTTGTAAATCTATCGCTACTCATCTGCGCTCTACTTTCGTCTACCCTGTTCCTTTCTATATCTCCTGATCATCATTAGGTGTATTAGATACCATTGCCAAAATTGTAATCAAACAAGCTAAAAACAATACGCATGCAGCAACAACATATGACAACCCATACTCGTGCCTTAGCCCCACAGAGATTAATTTAGAGTACATCAGACCTGCTAAGCCATTGGCAATTACTGCAAGTATACTCGTTATATAGTACACAATGGTAGCTTTTCCGGGCGAGAAGGAAGTAATCACGAGAGAGCTAACCAAAATCATAAACCCAGTGCCGGAAGACATGACAATATGGCCTAGGTATGAAGATTAGATATTGTTCGAATCAATAATTTCGTCACTTTACCTGTTATGGCCAAAAAAACACTTGGAGCTAGCCCAAGACACAATGCACCGAAAGCAAGAGCGAAACAGCTTGCCAGCGCAAGACCATATCCTGTTGCTCGAGAAGAAAATCCGAAGCCGGTCTGGAAAGTATAGGTAGCGATAGGCAAGCCTATCAGGAACAGAATGAACTGGGACATCTGCCCAAAAGTTGGAAATAATCCAGCCTAAGGACGAGAACGTTAGCGTTGTTGGTTGGCATATCTTATATATAGGACAAAAGAATACTCACAGATGAGAAATCCTGGTGATATCTTTTCGAAATATATGGTAGGAGAAACTCCATAGTGAGTGCTTCGTAGCCTAGGTTTCCTAGGAAGGACATTGAAATAAGCAACATAGCTTGATGGTTCTTCTTGACGAATGATATGGTCTTCTTCCAGAGACTTTTGACTTTAGCAAGAACCTCTTGGTATCGAACGCGCGCGTCAATTTTCGGCGTCGCAGGCGAAACCCCATCATTATCCGATGCCTGAGCCTCACTTGACGAGGGTTGGATGGTACTGTTCTCCACAATCGTCTCAGGAAGCAGCAGTAGGGCTATCAAGGCGCCCACAATTACGAACATCTCTCCAAATGCCCAGGGGTACCAAATGTTGCGTCCTTTCCGCACTGAAAAAGAGCTCGCCAATTGACCTACCGCTGTGCCTGCAATAAACGTAGAGTGATATTTAAAGAGCACAGCTGACTTCGTGTCAGAGTTCCAAGGGGCTAACCACCTCGAATAGGTGCTCCCTGTCTCTTTAGCGGTCGACTTAGACGAGGATTCTCCAACATCGCGGATACGCTTGTGTTTAGCGCCCAGAGCCAGAAGGTGCAACATGGAACCAACGATATACGGGCCACCACCGATGAGTTGTAAGAGACATTGAGTCCATATCAAATACATGGGAAGAGGAAAAATACGAGTACCTGAACGTTCTCAGTATCGATCAGTTTCGTTTGAAATGTAGACATACAGATGACTATCACCCATGCCTGGGATAGGGCGATACCGAAAAGGGCGAAAGCCAGAACTTTGCCACGTCCGTAACGGTTGGCGACGTCGACGTCTGCGTGCAGGATGACAGCAATGACAACAAGTATGGCTAAGAACGGGGTAAGTTTTTTTCATATCGGCTTTAGGTACCGTAACGTTCTCACCTGGAACTATCCCGAAGAACTTTTCCCCGCCTAGGAGCAACAGGAGTTCTTCTTGCACTGCGTTCCCTTTGCAGTCCAGAGACTGGGAAACACCTTTGCCAGGCCCGGAATCATACAACTCTCCACATACAATCTCTTCATACCGCTGTAGTCTTGGAACAATCTGGAGAGCAGTGCCACAAGTGTAGAGGAATATCACCAGATAGACTAAAATTGCTTTCACCTTCCGACTGGGGGGGTGGCCTTCGGCATCATCCGACAGGAGACGGCTCTGCTCGTTAGGCTCCCCGATAGCGTCAGTGTCCGTACTTGAAAGATGGAGGCTCGCGGCAGCGCCCGGGCCTAAATTCGTTTCGAGGCGGCGTTCAGAATCCGACGACATTCTCAGTCGTATATTGCTAAAATTATAATCTTTTACAAAAAAATTTGGTTCGTACTATTTGTTGTGTTTATTGGCCGTCCGCCATGGGGACTAATGTAAACTTTTTTGGGGGGGGGGAGGGGTGGTGATCACGTGAAAAGTGGGGTTAAAGAGGGAATGATCGATTTTCCCAAACTTCGACCAGGGTGCTAAATACGGTTCTTTGATTGGTCTGTTAAGAAATGTCCCCTGCACGTGACCCTCGGCAGCCTCCGATTAAGAACACCAAAATCTTGCGATCAAATTATATTCTAAGAATCAACGTAACCTTTAATATAAACTACATAAGACTTATATATAAATTGAAACTCAATTAGATATACTATATTCCAAGTTCCAAGCTAAACTATTAATTCGCTGTTGCGTTATTAATTAATAAGTAGTCGTGCGCTACAAAATCGCGATCGCAAAACCTCCCAAGTACGTTTCTGCCTAAGGCACTAAGGCCACCAGACGCTAGAATACCAGACGCTAGAGCACCACCAGAATGCTATTGCCTGAGGTACTAAGGCCACCAGACGCTAGAGCATCAGCTAAAGCACCAGAATTCTATTGCCAGAGGCATTAAGGCCATCAGACGTTAAAACACCAAAATGCTACTCTCTTTATAACTCTATAGTTGCGCAGCTACGCAGCTCTTAAAGGGCCCCTTAAAGGATCCCTAAAGGTCTCTTAGAAATTCAAAGACTTTGTAGCCCCCGCAGGGGCGCCCCTGCGAGATCTGCGGAGCAATATGCGCGTCGAGTAGAGGAAGAAAGAGGGCCGTCTACTAGCTCGCTTATTGAGCCAATCAAAGCGGATGGACCCTTTTCTTTCGGAATAAGAAAAGTATATTAAAGGATATTCGGATTAATTAATTGATTAAGGATTACCCGTTATTAATTCGATAAGAAAATTAAACGAAAATAAAATAAAAATTTTATAAAAATAATTAAATTATCGATTTTATTAATTAATTTATATTTTAAATTTCAAATTAAAAGTTTTTAATTTGAAATTATTAAATAATATAAAATTATTTTAATATAATTATTAATTATAAAATTTAAAATTAAAAATTTATATTTATTTAAATAATTTTATTTATTAAAAAATTATATAATTATAAAATTATAAAAAGAAATTATATTTTAATATTTTAATATTTAATAATTTTAATTTAAAATATAATATATATAATTAATAAGAAATTATTAAATTTTTAATTATAAATTATAAATTATAAATTATTTTTAAATAAATTTATAAATTAAAATTAATAATAATAAAATCAAAATATTTAATTTATATTAATTAAATATATTTTATTTTATTTTATATTATAATATATAATTTTTTACGAATTATATTTTTTATATTTAAAATAGAAATAAATTATTAAAAATATTAATTATTATTATATTAAAATTATAAATATAAAATAAATTATATAAATATTAATTTTGATATTCTTATAAATAAATATATTAAATCCAATTAAAATTTATTCGAATTATATAAAAAAATATTTATATAAAAAGAAAAAGTTTTACGAATAAGAAATATTTTTAAAAATAAGCATATAAAATTAATAATATACAAATAAATTTTTTCTTATTATATTATTTATAATTAAAAATATTTATTTGATAATTTTTTTAAAAACTTTAATTAAATTTTTAAATATAATTTATTTTTAAAATATAATATAATATTAATCAAATATTAAAAACTTTATAAAATATATATAAATTAAAATTAAATATTAATTTTTCATAATAAAAATACATATTATAAAATAATATATAAAAATTTTTTTTAATAATTTTCAAGTATTCGCTTTTTAAATTTAAATTTTTTTTAATTATAATTTAATTAATATTTCAAATAATATTATAATTTACCAATTATTATTTAATTATATCCAAAAATAATAATAAACTTTAAAAAGCCGGGATTTCAATTATATTAATATTCTAATATTATTTAATATTTACTAGAATATTAGAACTCGAGAAAATTTATAAAATTAAAAGTTTATAATTTTCTCGTGAAAAACGAGTATTTTACTTCGATATTTCTATATTCTAAATTTGGTAACATTAGTTTATTCGATCAAATTCATAATAAACCCCCAATAGATCACAAATTCGATTTTATGAAAGCTATCCTTAATGTTTACTAGAGCTTTCTATATATTTTAAATCAATTATATATAAAATCACCAAATTCCAAATAGTAATCTTCGCTTTATAAAGCCTCGATATGAATTCGACTTTAATAAACACTCAAATTGCAACCTATAGACTCATAGGAAGCTATATCCCCAAATAGTATCGAACTACTTGTGAAATCCACTATACTGTTTATCGCGGAACGTCTTCTATACGACTGCAGAAAGCAAATTCAACTTTGGACTTGTATAAATCCCGAGTAAAGTCTTCTGATAATCCGATGTACATCAACTGCTGCCGGCGATACATAGATATATTAAAGTCTTTAAAACAACAAAATATCGATATATAGAATCTATATCATGGTTTCCTAATTGAGATACTTGAGTGGGAGCTAGAAGAACGAGGACAGTTTCCATCCATCTAGAGTTGAAACTCGGCGGATCGTCGCCAGACAATTTGTAACATCTCTTTGGATGTTTTCCATGGCCGCGGTGATATCTGATTCGGGATTGCAGCAATTCTTCTTCGATATTTCGGGAATCGCTACGGGTACATGTACCCGCAGACATACGGCACCCCTCATGCGGGTACATGTACCCGTGAGAAGAGTAGGGGAAGGATTTAGTATTTTCTTATAAATTGAAGCGATAGAACGTAAAATTTTGTTTTCATTCCTACTTAATTTTTCATCCCTAAGTCCTTCAAATCCATACTTCCAGTTTCGCACGATGAAGCCAATGTTCGACAGCCCAATTCAAGATCTAATCGCACCATGGAGACTAAAAGGCCCATCTCCAAACATCGTCTTCGCCCGTGCTAATGTCATTAACCCCGTTGATGGCTCGGTCCAGGAAGATGTTTCTGTTTACGTGGCCGGCGGTCACATCAAAACCATATCCAAGGCAGATGAACTCGAGAACACCGAGGGCGTGCATCATGTCGATCTGGACGGGAAGTTCCTCTGTCCCGGACTCATCGATTGTCACGTCCACCTCGTCGCGGTCCCAGGCGCCTCGGACTTAGAATCAACTGCTCATATGAGCTCAGCTATAGCAGCTCTCCGAATGCCATACCTCTGCGGTCAAATGCTCGACCGAGGATTTACAAGTGTGCGAGACTGCGGAGGAGCACAAGCTGCACTCAAACAAGCGATCGACGAAAACCTCGTTCGGGGTCCCCAGCTTTTCATCGCAGGCCACGGGCTCTCCCAGTCCGGTGGAAGTGGAGAAGAACGCTCAATCCACGATCATAAGCAGTCGTGCTGTGGAGCCGTTCTTGCTGTTGCAAGGATTTGTGATGGAGTGCCGGAGTGTATGAAAGCAGCAAGAGAAGAGTTGCGATGTGGAGCGGACTTCATAAAGATTTTCGCTGGCGGAGGAGTGACTAGCCCTACCGGATCTCTTGATAATCTCAACTTCTCAGTCGGAGAGATTGCGGCTATTGTCAATGTAGCAAAGAATGCTGGTACCTATGTCACTGCCCATGCGTACACCCCTCAAGCTATTCGACAAGCCATCGAACTCGGAGTCCGGGGTATCGAGCATGGCAATTTCATTGATGAGTCCACGGCCAAGTTAATGGCAGAAAAGAGCGTCTTCTTGACACCGACACTGGTTGCTTATGCTGCAGTAGAAGCTTTTCCGTTCCCAAACTTCTTACCCCCGGCCTCGGCTGCTAAAGCCAAAGGGGTTCTCGAAGCTGGCTTACGTTCTCTGAAGATTGCATCCGAGGCAGGCGTGACACTCTGTTATGGATCCGACCTCTTGGGACCACTGCACGATGCGCAAACCCATGAGTTCTCACTGCGGAGACGAGTTTTGACAGACTTGAAGGTTCTGCAAAGCGCTACTGTCAATGCTGCAAGAATGATGGGACAAGACAAATTGGGAGCCCTGAGGCCGGGATTCCTGGCTGACTTTATAATCTTGAACAAGAACCCTCTGGAAGATGTCACGATTCTTGACGATCCCGATAGGCATCTTTTGGCTGTTGTGAAAGGTGGACGTGTGGTTTCGAGTAGGTGGTCGAAGGTCCTGGTTGAGGAGAGCCATCATCTGCCACAGATCGAATAGAATGGAAGAGACAAATTGTAATTACACAATCTGATTCGAGGTTAATACTTTCGAACACTTTATGATCAGTACCGTCTAGTATGCAGACTAGCGGCGCACAACTTAAGCAATTACCTAGGAATGCGATGAAGGAACCAATCACGGATGTGGAAACACCTGGACCAGAGCGAGTTTCCCGCAGATGATAGGGGAGTTTGTAGCTTTGGCATAGCTAGGCCTAAGCTTGCGAACACATTCTCTGTGTTGCATTCTACTATTCGGTACAAATTGATGGACGTAGCAGATGATGATTGTAAGCCGAGGGAGTACCTATGTAGGGTGGGGGTGCTAGCGGCGGGTACAAGTACCCGCTAGTAACATCACGTGAACCTCGAACCTCCCATTTCGTCTTCTGCTCCTTTTCGTGTATCCGGCAAGCATTTTTGCTTTATATTGCCTGGAAAACCAATGCAATGAAAGGATGTCTTGAAGATCGCGTATCATTTCCAAAGCTACCGTGCGATTATTGATGTTTTGATGCACATGACCAACCGACCCCAAGCTACCTACGAACGTCAAGGCCGTCGACAGCAAGTCATCTATGTCTTCCCACAGAAGCATCCGAAATCGCCCAAAGGTTCCATTGAATCTCAGGAAACGCACTCCCCAAGCTTGTATACAATGTCGCTCTGCCAAAAGACGATGCAGCTCCTATAGGGGAGACACATGTGCGGGGTGTCTTCGAAGGGGTCAGAAGTGCGAATTTGGGAAGCTTGAAGCGACTACAGCACCCCAAACTCCACCACTTGAGATTCATAGGTGAGATTTGGTTGGATGAGACCACCAAGAGAGGCATGATGTTGACATCGAGCACCAGGCCTGAGATCGCCTCCTTGTCCGAAAACGTTGTAGACGGTGGGAGGCGCACCGAGCACAACAATGGTTTGTTGACATCTACGTGTTCGAGGAATATCTAACGTTGTGGAGGTCCTGCAAGCCAGATTATAGATGCAAGCTTTCTAGACATTGCCTCCAACGCAGTGTCTGGAGTCGATGTGGCCGCTGATCCTCGCAGCGACATATCCCCCAATTCACCACCTTTCCATCAAAACCTAGTAAGGACTCCTAATTCAACACCAGCCTTAAAATATACTGATGGGAAACAGCCATCTAGTGATTTTTGTAGTACTTCAGACTTGGAAGATTTCATTCTGAAGCAAGTGATCAGTCGATTTCCTTCGATAGAGGTCGCCAATCCACTGTTTGAAACTTTTCATCAACATTGCGAGACCAACTACTTTTATTTCGACAGTGAGTGGTTCAAGGACTTGGTCAAAAGCTTCTACGCAACTCCTCCAGCGTCTGAAGCGCGAGTTGGCTGCGACATCGTGTGCCTAATGCTTGTGGTGTTAGCTGGTGCCAGCCAATTCGCGCACTTGAATCAAATGCAAGATTCCTCGTTTTCAGATGCCATGACAGACGAGACTCCAGGACACGTGTTTTATCGACTCGCGCATATTATCATGCCCAGAGCTATCGCGATGGGTAGTCTTGCAAGTATCCAAGCGTGCCTCATTGCGGGAATATACTTACTGCCATCTGATGAACGGAACACGGCATATGTCTATCTTGGAACTGCTTTGCGTATGGCGATTGCCAGTCGCATGCATCGGAATACTACAGAAGGTCGCTCACCACGCCTCCTGGAAATTCGAAACCGTGTTTTCTGGACTATATACTTGAATGAGAGGTATGAACTGCTTATGAAGATTACAGTAACCCTTGAGAACTGAGATCGTGGATTGATTCATGATGCAGGGAAGTGAGCATGTTTTTGGGACGACCCACGAGCATATCCATCATTGATATTGACATACCATTTCCGCAATTTCGTGCCGATGTCGATGATCAAAACGAACCTGAGAAGCTACAAAGAAACATTGCCCTTTTACATCTTATCAAAGTTTGCAACCGAGTTTCCGTGTTAACGTAAGCCCTTGGACGTCCTAAAGTCGGGGATACGGAAGACTACTAATACCTGACAGTACCCGTGAAGCTCGTGCCTTACATTTTGAAGAGCTTCAAGCCTCCCTCTTCGCATGGAGTCAGACATATTCCCCGGAAATTCCATCTAGTGGCACCCATGGTTTCCGGCCTGCAGTCCATTTAGCACTATTTTTCAACCTAGCATTCATTTATCTAGGACAGCACGAGCTCACAAACCTGGTGCGGAGATATGTACAAAATCCACAAGCGGAAACGACATCGGGAACGGCAAAAGTTTCTCAAGAAATGTCAACAGTGTGCATTAATGCGGCTACGCGAATAATCGATCTCATTGAGTCTCTGCGCCTTCGTGGCCAACTTGCACTGTTCTCGATCGTCGATATTCACAGCTGCAGTTCGGCTGTCACGGTGTTGATTCTCAGTTCCGTGACGTGTCCTTCGCCGGAGACTAGACACAAGGTCGAGATCGCTCTCCGTTGTCTCAGACATATAGCAGCCGGCTCAAGGAGTGCTAGGAATGGTCTTAGACTCATCGAGAAATTTCAAAGTCTCGTCAACAGAATCACTGCTCGTCTTTGCCCTAGAAAGATACTGAAAGCAGACACCAACTCTAGCTCTGAATATGACCATGCGGGTGCTGCATCAGCTTCTGAGACTGGTTTCCAAAATGCTCCCGATCATTCGTTCTCGAAGGGCCTAGATGGGGAGGAGTTACATGCTATCACTGATACCATTCATACTTATGACTTACAAGAACCAACCTCTGAGTGGCCAGACAGTGATGCAGAGGGGGCTCCTCAGACATCTTTCGACTACGACTTCCCAGGTTCAGACTTCTTACTGTCCATCGAGCAATACGGCTATGAAGATCTGACTATGTACGGCTTCTCTAACATCACCTCCAGTATGGACTACGAAGTCTGAGCCGCGGGATGTTCCGGAGGCCATGTATGGCAAGGCCTTCGACACTGTGTCACCTCTCTAGACCTCTTTCCTTGCCTTGGAATCTGAATCAATCTAAGGTTCATGACCCTCGAGGAGGACCGTCTGAGTAAACAATACCCCAAGATCACTCGAAAATTGTTTGAAACTGGATCTAGGTCGTCCGAATGGAACAACCCGTTGTTTTCATAGACATGTTGCAATGGTATGACTCAACTACTCCTAGTGGGCTCTTTCGTGGGATTCTCTGAGAACTTAACAGTGCTCCTTCCTAATGACTAGTGATGAGAAGCAAGATTGTGCATGGTGGCTTGGAAAGGTACATGTTCTAAGGATAGTACTCCTAGGAAGAAGCTCTAGCTTGAAGGGCCGAGAAGCTTAGGGAAGGCACGCTTATTTACAGCTTCCTGTTTTGTCACACCAATCACTCTGTCTCAGCCTCACCTTAATAGCATCCCGCTGCATGATCGGGCGAGTGCGAAATGCTGTGTAACCCCCATGCTGTCGAAAGACATATTTCTTACTGTGTTGCAGCATTCACCTGCCAAAACCAGTCACCACCGCTGGATTGTACAACCTGCACCTGATGCGAGATCGCTGTGTACCAAATTTTGAAGCCCGCAGGTAGCAAATTTTCTGTCAGGGGCGGGCCCCTCTCACCTTCTTCTTCTTCCTTTGGATAAGATCTTCCGTCCGTACTAGTATTTCAGCTGTTCCTCGTTGTTTGCGCCGAAGTACCGGGAAACATCCAGGGCCTCAGATTCGGACAGAAGGAGTGGAGAGTATATTTGACAGCAAGGGATCATGCTGAAAAACTGGGCTTTCTACAAAGATTAGATCAAAAATTTGTATATCACGCAGGGATATGCCCTAGGAAAGGTCCGAGATATAATGACTAGAGAGCACGGCTTCACAGCATCGTGAGCATATACTCAACTGCCCTGTATTCTGTTCTAATGCTGGCTGTATTGGAGAGCCCGGTCATACAAGATGAAATTGGACGGCTGCTTGCATCAACGAGATCAAATTAATCACGTTCAGCCCAATGTCAACACTGCTTCCCCCTGCAAAGTTCACCTGCGGACCCTTTTCTCCGCCTTGATACCGCACGAAGACTTCCCAACATTGGCTGTCCCAGTTCATCGAGACCCTGCAACACCGAAATATCGAACATTGTTCGTAACCTTGACTGGCGTTCGTTGGAAAAGGAGGAGTCTTGCTAAGTTCAGCATACAATACATACACTACAGAGGGATGTGCCCAATGTTCTACAAGTTGTATTTTATTGTGTAATACGGCAATTATTTCTGCCTTTCACCTGTTGTCTTTCCGATATCAACGCCTTCATTTATTTTATGACGTTTTACTATGTATCTGATTTCGTGCTTTGAATGCCGCTTCCTTCGACCCTGCGTGCTCCCGCGTTGGGACTGGCCGAGAGTTCAGCAAGAGGGAGCCTAGTCGACCCGGGGCTAGATCATTTCAGCGCGTGCGTGTGATCATAACTGCTAGGGCCGGGAGGGGATCCTTTTCCAACCCCGTAAGAGTCGGGTATTGTTTCCACGTCTGTCTATATATAGATCTTGTAAATGCTTCCCCAGATATGGTCGTTATGTGGGATCTCGTCCATTGCATCTTCAATGCCTTTTATCAGGCGGAGGAAGGCTGAACCTTGAGCTTCAAAGTCCGGTTCATAATCTGTCCATGTCAGATTCATCTTCTTGGCAAAGTCCACAAGGCAAGACTCAATCTGTCTTGCCAGAGGCGGGAATTGAACCACGGGAATCCGATCAAAGCAATTATGAGCATATATATGCCCGGGAGCTTGGCGGAGGCAGGTACCAAGGGCTTACTTAGGGTTGGCCATCGATGGTTGTACCAGGCGCAGATGAAAGCCAAGCTTGCGCCAGCACCTCATCACGCTTTGTATCGCACATTATTGCGGCGACGTGGCGTAAGACTAACGAGGCATCTGAACACGACTTCAAAATATTCTTTTTGGACAAAGGTTCTTCAATCTGGGCCTTGGAAGAGAAACTGTAATGCATGCCGGCAAGTACAAGCTCCAGCCATGTCAAGATTTGAGTAAGACGCTCAGTAACGAATGCTTCATCAGAGGGATCACGCCCAGTCTCCTATATGAATACAGATTCACATGATAAATGAGCCAAACTTACCGTCGAACAGAACCTTGGCTCGAGCCTTGCACCTTTCCCGAAGGGCTGCCATCCACGGCTTCTCTTTCCACGTCCCCCACAAACGCCCACAAGCTTGGGCAAACTCTAGAATTTG
The DNA here is from genome assembly GCA_900073065.1 of Phialocephala subalpina. Taxonomy (NCBI): domain Eukaryota; kingdom Fungi; phylum Ascomycota; class Leotiomycetes; order Helotiales; family Mollisiaceae; genus Phialocephala; species Phialocephala subalpina. Next base: position 19,534 of record FJOG01000080.1, read on the forward strand.
TAAGTGGCGGAAATAGCTCTCGACACAATCGAGATTAAAAAAAGGAACAGCAAAGAAGCTAAACTCTCTTCCACTGAGCTCAAGACTTTTGGTATTCCCGACCGTCGCGAAGCACTCGAGCTCGATCTCAAACTCTCTCAAACAATCATGAGAGACAGAAACACCCCGCAAAGCACCAAAGACTCAGTTGCAGCTGCATTTAAGCGATTGTCCGATCAGCCGGAAAAGATTTCCCCACAAATCGATCTTATAATTCAGTATGGACAGGAATCATAGAAACACCCAAGGAAGAAGAGTACTGCAATTAAAGACCTGAGTGCAATGGCTACGACATTCACTGAAGCCGGCGCCAATTTCCATCAGAAGGTTATGGGTTTTCGAGCAGTTTCAGAGAGCAAATCGAATCTCTTGCTTGCCGATCAAGGTCTCACATTTGTTGGAAAAGTACCAGAAATCATGGAGCTTGCTGCAGACGGGATATTTTACATTGCTAAAGTATCAGTAGCCATGTTTGGGAAGCCGGCTGAGGTTAAGGACGCGCTCTTCGAAAGCAGGCCAACGTCCGAGCATGTAACTGAGGCCGAGTCGCGATCACTGTCCTCGCAACTGCAAGCAGCTCTTCCAGGTTGGAACACACCTCGATTGATCGGATACCGTGATAATCACGATCTCGTCTTTGAACGACTGGATCTAGAAAAGCAAATCAAGACTCTTGCACAGATCTATGCGGACAATATGATTGAACCATCTCTCAACATCCGTGTTCGTCTTTGTAACCAGCTAGCTACTAGTGTGTTACAGACTCATACCTTGGGACTGGTACACAAAAACATCAGACCCGAGAACATCTTAATGACATGGACTTCTTCCAATGTCGGGGTCATAACGCGAGCTTCACTATTTCCATCGGGGTGGCAGCACGCTCGATCGATGCCTGGATGATACAGCAACCAAGATGATTGGAGAGTCCATAGCCCAGAAGGCCATCTATCAACATCCTCAAAGACAGGCAAGAGACGGAAAGCCAGCCAAACATGTCTACGGTATTGGTCATGATATTTACAGTCTTGGTGTATGTATGTTGGAGCTGCTCGGCTGGCAGCCCGTCATCAGCAGCGATCAAAACGGAGATAAGCTCTCAGATGCTTACCGCCAAACCTTCAAGAATCTTGGATTCGATAAGAATCTGTCAGGGGAGCACGAGAGGCTCTCTGAGGCAGACCTCTTGACAGCATATGCGAAGGAAGTGCAGGAGACCCTTGTGGCGATGTCAAGATATGTCATCGGTCAGATAGCTGGAGACAGATTAGCGGAATTGGCCAACTGGTTAATAGTACTCTGTATTGTTATTAGGGTTCTAAATCCTTACGCGTTGTAAATTTAGAATAACTTTTGAAGCTCTAAGTTAAGTAATTTTTGATTCTATTCTAATTTTTTAGAAAGTGGGTCCACATAATAAAGCAGTCTAAAAACGGAAAAAGCATTCAAAACACTCTAAACAGAGGCCAATTTACTAGGCAATTGGAATGTCCCCCATGTCTACGTCGTTATCCTCCTCTAGCTCGATATCCTCTTTATTCTAGACCTCCTCCTCCTCCTCATCTTCTCCTGCCCCTTCTTCTTCCATCTCAGTCAAAAGCTTCTCTAATTCCACTTTCTCTTTTTCTGTACCCTCCCCCCGCGCGCGAATGCAAACGTAGGGAGCTGATAAAGTGATTATGGTGAGTAGAGTGGAAGAGCTTAAAGAATTTTCACTGTGTGGAAGCCTTGTAACTGAGGCAATAAGTCATGTGACCCATTTAAATTATGATAATTTTTGATTCTCTAAACCGTCTAATTTTCCAATTAGGGCTAATTTTTAAAGATTACAGATAATTTTAGAACCCTAATTGTTATTACCGCTTGGCCGCATAGCGGAATATGCTGCTTCAAAAAGCGGCATCACACATTGCAGCCTGATGGCCTGAGGAATGAGTGGAGATCAAAGCCCTGCACTGAAACCAATGACCGTGCGCACGGGGCCCCATGGGGGCTTATCCACCAACTTGGGGCCCCAGCATCGTCGCTATCCAGAGCATCCCACTACAGCAGATGCCTTCTGCTAAACATTCATTAGAACACTTTTATTTGCCTTTGGGTACCAAGCAGTCAAGAAAATGGTCGTTGGGTTTATCCTAGCATCCAATTTTAATGATGCAGAGCTCGGTGGGACTGCTGCAAGTATCCAAAAGAAAAAAACATCCGATGTGACTGATTCGCCAATGTTGAGAGGATGCAGGTCTGGTTGGTCCGGTTGAATATCTCCCCTGCTGACTGTATTACCTGGCTCGCCATTTCTCACCTCTCCCTTGCTTCCTCTCCTTTCAACCTCGTCACAAAAAAAACCTCAACAGCTAAAAAATCAACTTTCCATCATCAATTCCATCAGCAATCATCATGAATCCTATCGCCCAGCTCGCCGCCCGCTCTGCACGCCTCAATGGTGCCTCTGCATTGCGACAAGCAAACCCAATCGCGCGTCGAGCGTTCACAAACGGTCCGTCAGCAGAGTAGCTTCACATCCTCGGCAAAGCAGAGCTAACACATCTCTCCCACAACAGGTCCAACAACCTCAATCTCTCGATTCCAGCCCTCCACCAAGTCCGGTCTCCTTATGAGCCGCGCCATGCTCCGTAACACTGCCTCCAACCTCGCACGCGGTCAATCGCGCGGCGTCGTCACCGAGACCATCACCGTCGGAGCCGCCATCTTGGGCGCCGGGAAGCTCATCGGAGCGGGAGCCGCTGCTGCAGGACTCATTGGTGCTGGAACTGGTATTGGCACGGTCTTTGGGGCCTTGATAACTGGTGTTGCGCGGAACCCTGCACTGAGGGCACAGCTGTTCTCGTATGCCATTTTGGGGTTTGCGTTTGCTGAGGCGACCGGATTGTTTGCGTTGATGGTTTCATTCTTGATTCTGTTCACTATGTAAATAGCTTTACTGCATGATTGATTGGAGTGGGAGAAAGACGCAGATGGTAATGGGGAGGTGAGATGTCATCGGATAGGGGGTGGTTGAGGAGGTGGGTGGGTTATGCAGAAAGAAGCTCTTTCCAGGTGTACAATACATAGAATGTGCGAAGATTAAGACTCAGTTCTAGCAATGTACTTGGTATCAGACTTCTCTAAGCATCACAATTGATTCTCTACATACTTTGTTTTGCCTGTTTCTCTGCGATTCGGGTTAAGTTACTCACGTGAGTCGAGCGACTCGTTATCTTCAAGTGATCAATTCCCCATGTACCAACGCCGTTTAAACATTGGAAGTGAAGATCGCGAGGTTTAAAATACAAGATCTTGCTTTGGCTCGAAACTTCTGAGCTGCGTACGAAGGCCCCGAGAGCTGTTTTGGTCCAGGGTCTAGAAGCTGGTATTGATAGAAATCTGAAAGTTTGGAGGTCATTTGCATTTGTCTTGATTCTTCTCCAGAATTAAACTATTGTCTTGGAAGCTCAAACTTCTCGCTTCATGGTTTACAACTGCAGGTTCGCCCATGAAGCAAATGTCTAGAAGAGCATTTTCTTTGCGAACTCTGAAGGGCGGGAATATAAAAGCAGCTTTCTCCACCAAACAAACCAAGCAAGCGATTGACAGAATTTCGAGGGAAAGTAGTAGGTGTGGGGAGACTCGAGCCTAGTTCCGGGTGTGTACCTGCTCTTCAACTTAGTGAACTTCAGACCCCTCAACATCTTCAGTCACGGCTCTCATCCCTCTCTCCACTTGGATGTACCCACTCTCTCCTTATATTGCTACTGTCAATATCGCCACCACTATCAACTCTGTCAACTGCTTACAGCCCAGCTGCGAATCCACCTACGAAACAAAAGAAATGGTATTACGAATGCATATGGACGGTTGTCTGCATGTTCCCCCTTTCCTGGAGCGGGTATATAAGCACACCCCGTATCACCAGAACAATAACATGCCTGGCCCACACTCGAGCCGTCGTCTAAAGTAGGCCGAGAGGGATACGAGACTCGAGTCCAGAATCCAGATCAACCTTCACATCTGAAGCTGGGCAACTCTACTCCCTCGTAGTCCCAGCTTAAGTGCTTTTGAATCCTTAATGTCTTTTTCTTGTACAATTTCCGCCCGGACATTCTCGCCGTCAGCTTGAACTCTAGCTATCAACCACTATAAAATGCAAACTCGAAATCATAATCCACCCATCAAAACCTGCTACTATTCAAAAGCGGCCAAGCGGACTCAAATCTCAGAAGGATAAAATCGTGTGAAAACCTCTACAGACGACGAGCTTGAGAATGCTTTCGCCGAGGGAAAGGATCGAGGCTACTAAACCTTTTCGTTGGAACATACTTGAGCCAGAAATTAAGGCCAATAAAGAACATAAATAAGTTATTATGTAGGTATTCAAGTACGTCGAAACACCGGTAGGAGAAGGCACTTGCCAAGTCTCTCTCCACGATAAAGGCTCGTATTCACCAACCTTTGGCTTGCTCCATAATTATAAATCCACTCAAAGTGATAAGGTCTAGCATCTCTCCATCTTCTCTTAGCGCTATAGTGGGGCAGGCAAGGTATAAAACACACTTCCCATTCTTATGAGAACAAACACTAACGCATGGAAAAATTCGAGACTCGGCCCCGTTTCCAGATTAGTACTCGCTTCTTGGTTAGAATCTCTAACCCCCTACCTCCCCCCATTCTCCATCTCACATGCCCTTGAATCCGCGACATCTTATCAGTGCAGCAGAGCTGGAGATGACCCGCGACCAAAGGCGCTTGATCAAATCGGCGCCAATGTTGAACAAGGTTGGGAAACTGTAGTTAATTGTAAAGGAGAGCACGACAAATTTATATAGGCGGTGAAGCACGCTCGCTGAGAGGAAGAGGCACTTGCCACCAGTCTAGTCAAAAGAGGGACATTCAACTGCTCATATTCTGCTTCTCTTTCTTTCGTGGAGCGGGGTATAAAATAACCCCTTCTCTCTCATTAGAATAATCCCTATTGTGGCAAGGTAGAATGGCTTTGCTGGTGCTAGTGTTGTCATTCCGGATTAGGACTAGTGCCGCACGTGATCTGGTCTTGGATATATTAGGAGATCTGGCATCCTGTATTCTTAGTTCTTTAGGCAGCTTTCTACGTAGTTCGCAGATGCGTAGAATGACTCCAAAACACCCACTTCTTTATATTTGGTGACCTACAGTTGGGCGCCCCCTATTGCCCTTCTGCAAAACCCTTCGAAAGGAGATAGTACGATATAATAAAACTTACCAAAGCCTTGTTTACTTCTGTAACTCAACCTTTCAATGGGAGTGTACTGCTCGGTATAAGCAATCTCAAGCTCATACGATAACTTATCGACTTTCCGAAGACGAGTGTAAAAGGCCCCAAAGTATACTACAAGAAAAGGAGGCGGAATTGACGTAGATAGCAGCCACTTTAACTGCGCGAACCAACCAGTCAATTCACTTGGTAAGTTATTGAGAAGTGATGCGAAAGTGAGCTAAGAAATTCAAAAACTTGATACTGTGGTTTTGAAGGATGTAAACGGAGTTGGTTCTTCTAAATCTACGTGAGAAGTCCTCTTATGGAAGGAGCTTCGAACTAGCTGACAAAGAAAACGTGATATCACGTGCTGGATATCACAATACTCCAACCTCGTCTAATTATAAATCTACTATCAACCCTTCGTTAATTATACTAGTACCGTAAAACGACAAGAGAAGAGGTGCGAGCCATTCGGAACTGCAGACGATGCATCGGATGTCCGCTATGCATTCTCGATCGGCATGAAAGGCTAGCATATAGGGATCACGAGGTGTGAGGTGTTTTGTTTGTGGGGTGTTTGGATTTCCTTCTGGCATCGGCGATTGCGTATGCAAACCTATTAAGAGCGCCAAGCTGTCCCGCCTTTTCCTGCATGAACCTATCGTGGCTTAAATTGAGGCTGCGGCTCCCCAATGGAGGACAGATAAATGTCGAGCTAGAGGCCAGCCTCAATCCGACAATTTGCGTCCCGGCCTGCTGGCTTCAGCATTTTCGCTTCTGCGGATCTGACATGCGTGTCTGAAATTGCTTCCTGTTTGTTTTTGACCATGAATGGTACTGAGGCGTATTTAGTTAAGTAAGATGGAGACTCCCAACGACCCGAAAAGCCACCATGGCCCCCGAGAAGCAGCCAATACGTCCCCGGAACTCGGCTCGGCCGCCAACATATCTTACCAGCCGTGTACAAACAAGAAACCGTACTCGTGCTGTCGAATGAAAAACATGCAAACCACTCCGAAATCTCTCATTTGAGACAAGATCGCCCATGATAACTGTTCACGGTTCGGCAACATCAGGAAATCTAACCATGTTTCGAGCCTCTTTGGTCGGGCCTCTTTGGTCGGGTAAGGAGTGTCGAGCTACGGGCCGAGAGATCGACGGCAATTTCCCAAGCGTATATGGTTACGAAGAATCGATATCGGAAAATGAGGAGCACCAACGCCACATGAGGAGAAAGTTGGGAAGAAGAAAGTAGAGGACGCCTTCGCACTGCGTGCTATGACATTTTTGTTGCGAGAGACGATGTTGAATAACTCTCGTCTGGACCAGTTGTGGAGACGTCCCCAGGGTGAAAACGCCACGCAGGCGCTCTGCAGACCCATCCACACAACTTTGGGTGCGCAGGCCACGCGGAGAGGCGGGACGAGGTTATCGAAACCAATGAGCGGATGATTCTGGCGAGTGAAGAAAGCCACAGAGGACCAATTCTAGGGTTCGCTTCAGCCTTTCCATGTGCCCCCGGAACGCCATCGGTAGCCCTGTGCTGAAGACACTCCACTCCACTATGTGGAAGCCACGACCTCGAACATGTATTTAAGGGAAAGTCTTCCACGACTGCATGTATGGACTTCAAGAGTCCTTCAACTTCACTTCTCAGCAACGTGAAAGTACAACAATCTCACATTGCCGCCCTGAATCATTGCTCCGCCTTTAGCATGAGCTCGGATCAGCAGCCCCCAGCCGGTGGGGATACTACCAACACTGTCCCAGGACTTGTGGGTGTTTCCTTCTTGTTCGCAATAGCACTGAGTACCTACATTGTCCGTATCTTTACCCGAGTTCGTCCCGCTTTTAGATTGACCGCTCCTGATTATATCGTCTCGGCGGCTCTGGTAGGCGTCCATCTCAGAAGTCTTGTGCGGTCGATGCTGATGTTCATGACAGCTATTCGAATTGATCGCTTTGGTCTCTCAGTTATCAGCTATACAGTTTGGCTTAGGACGTTACAACTACTACCTTACACCAGATGCCACGGTGAAGATTCTGAAGTGTTTGTTCCCCTTGGGATTGTTCAGCTTCTGGGCATCTTCCCTCGCCAGAGTATCCATAGGGAGCATGCTTCTTCGTTTCGAAATCTCCTACACTTGGCGAGTGGTGCTGTGGGTTTTGATCTTGATCCAGGTTGCCATGCCAATTGCGTCCGACATTTTTCAACTCCTCCAGTGCCGCCCAATACGTGCCTTGTGGGAAACTGTTCCTGATGCAGTCTGCTGGTCGGCCGGCAAGTCGCAAAGCTTCGGCTATATATATTCAGGTTCGTTTTTCGATGTATATTCGAGGCTGATAAGGGCTAACTTGCGGAAGGGATGGGCATAACGAGCGATCTTGTATTTGCAATTATGCCTACATTTTTCATCTGGTCGTTGCGCCGAACCGTTATGGAGCGGATGCTCGTCATAGTCCTTATGGGACTCGGAATCATTGCCGCTGTGGCCGGGGTGATGAAAGTCTATCATATACATGCTTGGAATCCTCGCGAAGTCACCCTCCGTGATTGGGTGCCCTTGCTATGGTGGTACAGAGTTGAAGAGATTGGTCTCATTACTGCAGCCTGTGCACCATTTCTTAAACCGTTCATCGAACGCCTGCTTAGTCGATTCGGCTCTAAGCATTTCGGGTTTGTAACCTTCGGATTAAACACGATTCGCTCTAGTCTAGGAGGTACAGGGAAAGATGTCGTGAAGACGGGTACTTCCGGCCACCGGACAAGTGGGGAACAGCAATCATCGCAGCAAACTACTGGCCACGAGGCGTCCATGACAGCTTCAAGTGGTTTTAATTACTCCAATAGCGGAGTGAAATGCCAGAGGGAGCATTGTGAAGAAGTTTGATTATACGTTTAGATCTATTGTAAAAGATGGACTAGTGTTACGAGGTTGGGCCAGGATAATCCTCGATTTCCCCCTTTTGCATTTTTGATGCTTTCTGCCAAATTTTTACTCAGAAAATATCTTTATTTTACGCCGGAAGCTCCTTGAATGCGGGTCAAGGCACCAAATATCATTAGTAAATATTTAATGGTACAGGTAATTTGCCTTCACTAGCACGGACGGTTTCCAGTTTCTCAACAAGGTCTAGTGCATCGCAGTTGGTTTCTTTGACTTTGCTTATTCACATGAGCGCAATTCTTGATCCATCAAAAAAAATCTCCGAGAGAACATCACGCTTGACTTCCTCAATCTTCTCGCTAGTCTGCTTGGCCATGACAAAGATGATGCAGGGTGGTTTGCCATCCTCCAATCTCTAGGGCGCTCTCCTCTCCTGCTAGCAAGCCTGGGCCTCCTCAAGCGAGCGACTGCTCTTGTCTCTCACAGCGTGCACTCCGATCCACAAAAAAAAGGAACTTATATTACTGTAAAGGGATGATTAAATGGGAGCTCATCCCAAAATGTGCAACTACTGCGCCACGGCGCTCTAGAATCACCTGATTGGCACAGCTACTTATCATAATCGGGCTCGGTTTTTGCATCGGTAGTGGGACTGATGCAGCTTCGACAAATGAATCTGAGGCAAAGACAAGGCCAACGTGCACAAAGATCAGGATCATCATCTTCTCGGTGGCTTGTGTCCTCCTCGCTGCACTTCTGGCGATCGTAGCCAGAGATGTGGAGAAATGCTTCTCGAAGAGAGAAGCGACTTTACTAGGTCGTTGTCGTTGCTACGAATCCTTCGCCTAGAGTTCAGCTGCTATGGAGTCTGCTTGCGGTTTTTGGTGACGGTAAAGAGTTCTCCGTTACAGTAGGCAATCCACGGGCCAATTTTGGTATGGCACAAGGTTCCCGAGAATTGAAGAAGTGGATGAAAAGGTGAGGGTTGGCCAAGTAATATCTTCTTGGTAGGATTGAGCTGATTGATTAGTAGGACGGAAATTACGGCAAAAGGAGTACTACTCTCTGGATGACTCTGGGGCTGGAAGACAGTCTAGAGAGGATATTTTGGCTTCTTTTCCCTCTCAAATGAGGAATTTGCTCGAAGGCACTTGAGAAGATATATCCTGGTATCGACCTCTCGACTTCTCGAAATGCATTTTTTGGGACACCTCTCAACACTCCAGTTTTTGTTTTGTTTCGTGGATCTTCGCCGTGACTTGGATTCCTCAACTTATAAGCCTCCTTTTCAAGTGGAAACTCTTTGATTCAAGTACTCTTATAGTTACAAAGCTTCACGGTAATGCTTAAAGCGTATATCCTTTTCTAAAGCTTGAAGATGCCAACGAACACTCTCATCAATTCCACTTCAGTCGACAGATCTTCCAACCCAATTCAAATATGGTCATGGCACTAAACCAGGTCCAGGTGCCATGCATATGTTCAGAGAAACCGCTGTATCAAAAGGGGTAACTAAAGCTTAAAGCAGGATTTGGTCTCTCCCCCTTTCGGCTCTCCAGTAACCCTAGATCAATCAAAGTAAAACAAATCTCTTTAACAAAGTATTAAAATAAATGCCAAAGCTGCTTCCCATTTAAACAAGTGGTAGGTCCCTCTCTAAATCTGTGCATAATACTAAGAACTTCATCAAAATATAGCTAAAAGTAGTCTTGATTCGGTTGATCCGGATTCGAATGCTTGGGGTATGTTTATAGCAGCAAGTAGGACTTTAAATGTCTGGAACTTGGTTGCAGAGTAAGAAACCAAAGTATGTTAGTAATCGTGAGCTCAATTTCAGAACCGTCAAATTCACCAGGAGGGGTCGAGCCATTCCCAAGAAACCTCTCGCTGATCTTTTGTCTTTCAACCTCCCCGCTTTTAACCTCGCAATCTCACCTTCCGGAAGAAACCCGACGACTATGCTAGTGGAGTGACGCCTCAAACCTAAACTTCAGCGTATGCCCATCTTCAACCATTTCGCCGTGCAAGCAGGGCCAGCACACTTTAAAACCGACCTCCGAAGAGACGCTCACGCCGTCTTCCGAGATCCGTCCATTTACTAGCGCTCGCACTACACCTGCATCTCTTTCTTCGGTGAAGCGGGTATATAAGCAGTCTCTCCCCCCGCACGAGAATCATCAAGCACTTGCCACCCACCCAACCTCATGTCGCAGAGAGGCTTCGAGACTCAAGTCCAGACCAACACTTGCATTTAAAGCTGAAAAGCTTCAATCCTTTTATCCCCCCTTCTCGTTTTGCTTTTGAATCCTTGATGACTTTCTGGTTGTACCGTTTCGTTTCCCTCCGAACATTCTTTGCTGTCACCTTTGAGTTCTTGCTATCAACACTTTCGAGAACAAGAACCTGATCTAAGTGACTTGTGATCCTGACCTCGTCGCTGTCTCGTCGGCCAGCCACTTCTTCTTTGTGATGTGGGCCAGGGCAGAGAAGAAGAGAGGAAGCTTTGATAGCTGGAAGCAGAGTGCCAAGCCGCATTGCGAACAGGGATGGGCACTTGCCATGAATATTCACTCCATTAGCTTAGGGTAGAGCAGAGAATCATTCCCGAAGATATGAATTGCAGGTAAAGCTGGAAAGCAAAAGGGTTGGTTGTATCTTTGCATTTCTCTTCTCTACAATGTGGTATCCATTTAATTCCCGGCAGATATTTTCGCCTCCATAATGTCTCATCCCATGTTCTCAACTCGATGCAATCATTCTCCCATCCCCCCTCCATGCAAGGGTAAGTCCAGCCCGCAATCTAGCATCCCCATCGCAGACGTCCCGAGTACACCATATGCCATGCTACTCCATCCCATTCATCCGTTGCTATCCCAGCCCATGCCCATGCAAGCAAGCCCAAAGTCAAACGCAACCAAATGTCCAGAGTCATACTAAAGCCAGCCAACCATTCAACACCAACACCCCATCTTCCATGTTATGTTGGTGCCGAGCCATGCGGTGCCATGTCCACAAATTCGAAAGAACGCCAATAAATGCAAATGCGGGGAAAGATAAAATGCTGATGGGTATGGGAAAGAGAACAACCTTATAACCGAACAGAGATATTGGGGAAGAGACATGTTGGTCCAGATCTCGCCGAGAGAACTTTTCGAGGAAGTAGATATGTCAGGGTGTCGAGTTCGTGCTCAATCATCGTGAAAGAACGTCGGTCCCGTCTCAGGTAACGGCGCCGTACTTGGCTGCTGGTCCAACATCTCGACGTCTTCCAGATTCATATTCCGCTCCACCGTGTAGTCGATCTGTGCAAGCCTCGAGCCCACATGTCCTCTCAACGGCGAATTATCATCAATACTCAACCCACTCATTGGTTGATCCTGTGTCCCTGTACTGCGATATTCGACTGCAGAAAGAGGCCGCGGAGGTCCACCTGCATTCAGCAGATTGCGCTGGGCGGGAGTTGTGGGGCCGCTGGCTTCGTAAAGAACGTCTTCTGGCGGGGAGAAAGACCATACCTAAGATTTGTTAGACGGAATAGGGGCAGAAGGGTAAAAGGAAACAAACCTCCATAATAGTCCTGTTACTTCGACTCGCCATCACCACGCACTTCTCTTCCTCGAATGCCACTCGCCATACTGCGTCCGCGGGTGCAGTCAGTTCTCTGACCAGTTGCCCAGTCTTCAAATCCCAAACTTTGACTCTGCCATCGCTTCCTCCACTGACTACTCTGGTGTCGTCGAATTGCAGGGAGGTGACACTGTTGTCGTGTGCTGCCAATCGGTGTATGGGAGCCATCTTTTCTAATGACCATACTCGCACCGAACCATCTGATCCACCAGTCACCAGAGTGTTTCCACGCATCTGCAGTTGTCCAACGAGCGAAGTATGTCCTTGGAGAATAGCTTGGCAAGACCTGGAATTGTTAGCACGAAACAGGCAATCTGGGCGGGAAACATACCCATTTGTAGGATCCCAGATTCGGACACTGGTATCCAAACTTCCTGTGGCTATCCTCGTACCATCAAAAGCAATTGCGTAAATCTGCGAGAAATGTCCAGAAAGAGTCCGCAGACATCTGCCTTCCGAAATGCTCCATACTCTGGCTGTTGTGTCGTAACTTCCAGAAACCACAATGTCCCCCTTGATTTCAAGACATCTCACACTCGCCTGATGTCCCACTAGAACATTCTTGCAAAGTCCGGTGTTAATGTCCCAAACTCGCAGAGTCGTGTCCCTCGATCCTGAGATTGCTGTCACGGAATCGGACATCTTTAAGCAACGGACGGTTGACGTATGGCCACGGAGGGTGTGGATCGAATCTCTGTTCCAAAATTAGCTTTACACCTCTCACTTTCCTGAAGACGTACCCAGTAGCCATGTTCCAGACCCGCACATCTCTATCACAACCACCACTGACCAGAACATCGTCCCAAGGAACCATTGCCCAGACTCCCATTACATGTCCCTGTAATGTCTTCTGCTGGTTCCCCTCAGTGTTGAAAACGTGGATCTTGGCATTGTCCAAAGCAACCACAATGTATTTCGGCGTCAGATGCAGACTTGTCACCACGCCCTGGTCCTGCGTGATATGCCTAGCAATATTCCTGCCTCCAGTTTTCCACGCAGTTTCCACCAAGTACCGCTGCTTGAAATGTGACTTATATGATCTGATCTTCGGTCTCCTCAACGCAGTCGTACTCATCGAGCTATCGAAACTCCTCGAACTACCCGAAGCAACCATTGAAGCACCCGGGAACGTCTGTGTAGCTGGCTCTTCGAAAACGCTCTGGACTGGATTTGGAGGAGGGCGGAGAGAGGAAGTGGGAGGGGCGTTGATTTGTGCTTCTGACATCCGTCTGCCATAATCGTGCTTTGCGCATAATTTCATCCACGTTACATCATCTGCCAGCAATTCTCGCCATCGCTGTGATACTTGTGATGCTCGTGCCAGGACTTTTGGGTCGTCGATACAGGAAAGAATCTGCCATGATTAACTACTACCTCTGCCAATTGATGGAATACGTACCCGTAAACAGATCTCGTTTGGCAGACTGGTGAATGGATCTTTCTTCAATAATGGGTCGACGTACTGCCGTACGAAACTCAGTTGTTGACTCGTACACAAATTCAGTAGATCGGCCAATATCCGCATCCGTTCTGGTGGCGAGCTCTCTTTGAAGTGATGTCTGATCTTTGCAAGAAAGAAATCCTCTTGATCTCCGGCATCGCTCCAATCTGGCTGTGGATGGTCTGGTCCTGGACTCGCAGCTGGTGTAGGGGGCGGTGGAGGATCGTGACTCGAGTGTGTGGGTGAATCTGGATCCGCAGATGGTGTGGTCATATTTGGAGTAGGAGGTCCTCGCGGTCGTGTCTGTACGATCTTGTCAACTCGTGATTGCAGACGGGCATTGGTGTTGGTGTTGAGAGTGAGGGTAGCGCGGGTTGGGGAGAGATCGGAATCGTCGTTGCTGAACACCATTGATGCTCGACGTTCGGTCAGACTGAGGGGTCTGTAATTGTCCATTGTAAATGCCAGCTGTGTATGCTCGTTGTTGATAGAGTTTGCAATAGGATGCCGTCACGAAGTGGAGAGGGAAGGTGGGTTGTGGTGTTGAATGAAGTTTAGTTCCGAGGAACCTAGAAGATCGAGCCCGTCAAAGTTGTTGACCATCAATATTTACACTCGGCAGACGTGGTGAATGTTTATGGACTCGAGATGAATGGAGATTACGTTCTTTGAGGTTCAAGTGGATGCTGACAGACGATCTTGGGACAAAGACGAATTCGAAGACGGGGTCGGGGTTGGATTATTCGAATTCGTAAGTCGTCAGTCGTCGTGGGACATTGTGATGCTAGTTGGTTCGTGATAAAGATTGTGTTCGAGGGCTATTGTGCCTCTATTCGAGGTGGTCGTCGAGACTCCTTTGTGGTGTCGTGGTGTTGGGGTTGGCGGTGTCTTGTGTCTTGCGTCTTGCTGTGGTTCCTCTCTGCGGTCAGGCTTGCAGGGATTAAATCGGCAAGGTTTGGGCGTCTAAAGCTGCAGTGCGGCGAGTGGAAGTCCACGATGTAAGGCATGAAATACAGAAAAGTGGCTGAATGTCCCTTCTAGTCGAGGTCTATGAATAGTTGAATTTGATTCATTTGAGAGACGCAGTACAAGTCACGTTGAGATGGCCAGTTGAGAAAAGGGGGAGCATCTATTTGGGCCAAAGGGGGCTTAAGCGGGGATACGCTGGGTACAGCAGTATCAGTATCAACACCAACTATCAATGTTAAACAGGTCACAACGTATGATATATACATAAGGCTTTCTCCTTTTTGTTTCTCTCATGTTTCCCTCACATGTATTCCTCATCATTCTCATTCTCCTAACAAACACTGAACTTTTCATCTCACGAGACCTTTTCAGATCATGCTTCAGTGGCAGCTTGCACTCGAGCTCTCAAGCCTGGTGTTTCGCCTCAATCGGTCGACGACGCAGGGCTGGACCTCAGTGGCCAGAACATCCAGAACAGCTCCTGGCTAGAAACCATTCAACCCCAACGTGTGACAGCCTCTTTTTCTCTCAGGAACTTACTCGTTCGCCAAGGGCCTCATATTTTGATATTTTGTCAGGCAGAGATGCAGCGGAGGAAACAACTGGACTCGCCAAACCAACCTTCAATGACCTTTGATATCACGGCACTTTTACTCGTCGCCCTCAATTCGATTCGCAACAAAGCCTTCATTTCTCCAACCCCTTGAACAAAGACCCTCACCAACCATCTCCGTTACCAAAGAAGCAATGCACCCAGCCCTTCTCAGCCTTTCGCCCTGTCTTTCTTCGACTCGTCCCTCGAGTTGAATTGCGGCTTCAGGCCTGAACGGACCGTACCCGACTCGTCTCCAATTCCCAACGACCGTGTCCGATCCCCCCTTGACTCGTCCTTTCTCTCAGACCGCCTAGGAACCTCTTCCATACCGAGTACTTCTGCGCGCTTTTCTTTCCACACAGACAAAGCTCGACTCGTCTCCCTCGGCGTAACACGGTCGGCGTCTCAGGTTCTGGTGTTGCAGGGAGCGCGTACGCACGCTCGAACCTCCCTCTTCGACCATCGCCTGGATTTTTGCGTGCAGCACAGCCTCTTCTTTTGCACCAGAAATCAGATCGACGGATTTGCGACGAGGGATGATCGATGCACGTTGGATTTTGGGAATTCAAATCATGCCCTGCCCTTTTTCGAATTTGAAGTTTCCATTTTGAAATCTTGAGCTTCCAGGAGATTCTTGCTTTCTGTCAAGTGACTTTGATGGCGGCAGGGCGGATGAGTGCTGAATCGCCAAGCGGGTTCCTGACATGAAGAGTCGGGAGGGAACTCAAAACGCGCATGCAAACATGAACACGATGCAAGTTCCCGCCTTCAAACATCTCGTCTCTAATTTCCCTCTTTTATTTTCTCCGCTGCCACTTGCCTATTTCTCATCACCAGATTCTTTTTGTTTGCATGTTACGATTTAAAGTCGACCTCCTACTTCGAGGTAGTACGTACAACTCGTATCGGCCCGCGGTGCAACAACGGCCGTCTCAGATGCAAGAGTTCGGTTCTCCCCATCAGAACCCAGGAACATCACGAGGTTGCGATGTGAATTGAATGCAGAGCAAGCGCCGAGTGAGGGTGTAGATCCTCCGCCTTTGCATGCATGAGATCTCCCATTTTCAATATCCGCAGTGTAGTATCGCGCATTTATTTTTGGCGAGAGGGTGTGAAGCCGGTACGGATGAGGTGCTACTAAGCGCTTATGTTGATGCTTGAAGCGCGGGGTTGAAAGATGTGTGTCTCGTGCACCTCCCTCATGTTGAGAACATCTCTATGTCATGCATACCCAGCCTCACTCTCGCTTACAGAAGAGATGCTGAAAGCTGAGATCAGAGAACTCTCGCCGACGGCAGTTGGAACCGTCCCAGACAGATTATACTTCTGCACAAGTACAGTACCAAGTGTCAGTTCAGGCTGAATCGACAGCTGAGCTGATGAAACTCCAAGCTTCGTATATCCTCCGATGCATTTGGAAGCTTCGCCCTCGCCTACACCTCATATTCGCATGCCAAGCCTGAAACCTGTATGAGATGGAGCTGAGGAATCTGGGGAAGCTTAGCATAGCTTGAGTGTGGCTGAGAAGCTTCAAGCTTGGGGACGGTAATTTGAGACGAGAGACGTTATCTGACAGGAGTAAATTGCGCAATTGCGATGGGTGGAAGAATGAGGAAGGCCGAGACTGTCTGACTGTGCAAGTGCTTCATGCGTTATGAGCTTGAGTGTGAGGTTGTTTCCCAGGCGGATTCTACCTGATAGAAAGAGGTATGCTGTACCGAGGGTATTGCTTGTGATACCGAAATGGACGTTCAGTGTTTCCTTTGTGTCAACTGTTACAAAAAATTCTCCGAGGTAGAGTTGACGAAATGAGGGGAGCTTGCGAATCCAAAACAATTTGAACGTCGTAAGCGATGCGTCCTTCCCAACGTCCTATATGAGATGAGATATTCAAACTCCGCGGTCTAAACGAGATGCGGTGGTGAGACCGAGAGGACGTGTCTTCCGCGATATCAGCTATCGAAATTGGGTATCAAGACCAGACGCACGTTGCCGAACCCGTGGAGAACGGGAGCACCCGACCCTCGATAGCCAGCCATACTGTATGCGGCCTCGATTGAGCTGCGAAGAAGCTATACATAGCTCGCGAAGGCGAATAGGGAGCGTGGAAGCGACGGATAAACACCCAAGCCAGTCTGCATCTCATTGCCAAAGACGGGAACAACCGCAACTCAACATCTTTCATGCACGAAAAACCAAATGTGATGGGAATGCGGGGAAGCTTTTCCCAGCTACGAACTGTTGGGACCGAGAGCTATGGCGCCAAATTCATGCAATGCGAAGAAACGGGGAGAGTGGACGCGAGCTCGACAAGCCTGGAGCCTGGGAGAAAAGCCATGTTCATGCGATGTTGTGGTTTGAGGAAACGTGGAATCCTAGGAGGATAGATAGGTTGGGAGTTGACGGACAATGTCGTCCAATGTGATGCTTCGTATTGGGACATTCTCATCTCATCGTAACGGATACTCTGGAGGCGAAGGACATTCAGAACATGGAATATTCTAAGAATGGCAGACACTTTTAAGGCGACGGATATTCCGAGGACAACGCGCGCATGAGACGTACAATCTGAGGACGGAACGCACTCTAAGAAACACAAACATTTTGAGCAGCAGATTGGAAGAGTGATTGATGCATGCAGAATTAGAAATTCCTTCTCATCCGATCTCCCAAACGCCAAGCTAGATGAAAACGCAGGAGAATAGAATACATATCTCGTACAGTCATCCCTGCTTCTCTTCTATTCGTCCATCCAAAACGCCTTCCACTTGATCTTACTCTGCTGCTGCTTCAATACCTAGGTCCTTGCCAGAATTCGCGGTATAGTTGCCCGGCTCGCTCTGCCCGGTTCGGTCTGAGCTGCTGGCGTCATAGAATCTAGAAGCTCTGCTTCGTTTGGCACCTCAATGAGAATGCCCGATTTGTGTCAACAAGGGAATCAACATTCCTCCAACAGCAGCAAGTGTATCCCTCATCTGAGGCTTAGGTTTCGTCCTCTGAGGGCTGCCTCCGTCTACATAGCCATTTGAGCTCTGATGTGAGTGCTCATGGTTACTGTCTTCTTGCATGGCATGCATAGCAACATATCTGCAACAAGTCAGCAACTCGCTTCCTCCAACAATACAGGGAGCAAACTTACAAGAAAGTCCCAGCACTAAACAACAACAGCATTCCCGTCCACCACTGCCCCTTCTCCCCCTCCATATGATTCCCACCCAAAATATTAACAATAATCCACGTTGTCAGCGCCCCAAACGGCGCCGCCAAGCTGAAAATTATTAGATGTCCTCTTGCTGCCCTCTTACTCAGTCCCTGCTTCAACAGCACAGAGGTAAGTCCGAATGCTGCAGGAGCTTTATGCACCATGATAGCGATAAAGATTATGAATCCAAGCTTCGTGTTGGAGCTGGATGCAGAAGCTCCCATTGCTATCCCGTCTGCTGCGGCGTGGATCACAAGTCCGGTCGTTGTTGCCAGTGAGCGGCTCTGTTTTGGTGTTGGGGCGAGGGACTGGAGGAAGGATTCCGACTCTTCGTCTCCCGTGTTTATGGCCTGGGAATGGAGGCCCTGTGAGAGGTTGTCGAGGGAGATGTGTCGAGTTGGTGGAGGGGGAGTAATGTGTTCTGAAGCATGGCGGGGTAGCTTGTCGATGAGGAACATGAGGATGAATCCAGTGATGAGGGAGAAACCAATGTAGAATGTTGGGGGGTCTTTGTGATGTTCTTCTTCCGAGGGAGGGGTGTCCCCTGGCTTTGGAGGTGCTGTTCCTTGGGCATCTGGCGAAGTGGTCGTAGGTGGTATATCGGCCTTGACCTCGAGGTTTTCTGCGACCGCAGTCTTGATTTCAAGTCCTTCTGGAATGACTGGACCTGGGTTGAAGCCTTGAACCTCTTCTGCTTCAGATCCAACATCTCTCCTTACGAGAAGAGAATGTACGCCGCTGTTGACCCATTGAAACTCTCTACCTTGTAGACTCCTCCTCGTATGCATATGCCCAGTTTCTCCAGAGGTGTAGATAGCTTCAATCCCTTCAGGAATAATAACAATCAAGGAGGTCCCAACCAGTACTCCCATTCCAATGGTGGAGATCAATCGTAGTTGCGACGAAGAGAGTGTCATGGACAATGGAAGTGCGCCAGCGAGGAATGACCTGTAATACTCTATCAGCTTCAGTGTCTCTTTCAATTCTGGCCATTTATCACTCACGCTAAAGCCATCACCACGCTCAATCCGAGCAACATAAACAATCCGTCCAACATCGTGACACTTTCACCCCTTGGTCAACGGTCGAGTACCCAAGATTGTGTTGCGCCGCTACCGATACATATCGTCGTCGCCCAGAAGTAGTACAATTGTCTTCCTCAGCTTCGACCAAGGGATAATTATCTGCTGTAAATTTTTGCGCCCCTTATTGATGCCTTTTCCGGTTCGTCGATGACAGATTCGAGGTTCACTGCGGCACTGCAAGGCTGAAGACCCGCTGCGAGACATCCCTGCAAGTTTCCCCCCAAAAAAGATTCAAGCTTGGACGCGTCCAAACCCAATCCACGCGCCAGTGAACGAGAGAAAGTTTGCTCGAGACATCACCACAACTTCGAATTCGAGTCACGGACACTCTGCAGAGAGATCAAAAGACAAGATGGCTGATGCCAATGAGGACTGTACGTATTGATGTCCTTTTTCTCTCGACCTTGGCTGGTTATCTCGTCCGGCGCAAAAGCTCCGTACAGCTTGGGCACACGACGAGAAGAGTCAGAGATCGCATCAAATTCCCCTCAGTACAGGTGCAAAAGGCTTCAAAGCTAACATGATACTCCACAGGGTCCTCCAACTCCAATGAAGCCGTCGAAATCTCCCTCGTTATCCCAGATGTCGGCGCTCCCAAGACTCTTCATACCTTCAACCCAAAGTTTACCTACTCAATATTCGGCGACGAGGAGACCATCTTTGGCTACAGGGGCTTGAAGGCGACCATCCGATACAATGCATCCGATATGCGCCCACATCTGCAGATCACATATGACAAGAAGTTCAGGACGGTGGGAGAGACGGAGCCGTTGGATGTGAAGGCAGTTTTGGAACCTTATTTGCCCAAGACAGCTTTCGAGAAGAGTGCCGTCTTCGATGCAGCGATCAAGGATCCCATGTACACGAACTGGAGTCCACCAGGAGAGCTATGGAAGACAGTCCAGTCCGGTGGCCAAACGTTCGAAGTCTGGAAGGGAAGCCTGGCAGATTTGGCGATTCAACAAATGATCAAGCGGATACAGATCTTGGTACCGTTTTTAATTGAGGGCGGGACATTCGTCGAGCTGCAGGATCCGGAATGGTCACTTGAAAGATGGACGGTGTTCTTCTTGTACGAGAGGAAGAAGGACTTTGCGGAGGGGGTTTCACCGTATCTCTTCATGGGATACTCGACGGTCTATCGATACTTCTACTACCAACCCATCACCTCCTCAAAACCTCGAGAAAAGAAAGAACGAATTTCACATGAGGCGAACCTGGACTTCAAGCTTCCTCTAAACAACATTACTTTCAGCTCTCTTCCCTGTCGGTCTCGGATCTCCCAGTTCGTCATTCTCCCACCTTTCCAAGGTGGTGGTAATGGCTCTCGATTCTACAACGCCATCTTCGACTTCTACCTCCAGGAACCCCAGACTATCGAAATCACAGTTGAAGACCCAAATGAAGCATTCGATGACTTGAGAGATCTGAACGATTTAGGTCGATTACGTAGTCTCCCAGAATTCCTTGCTTTGAAAATTAACGACAATGTGAAGCCGAACAAGAAGGGACCAGTGCCTAACGACATTATGGATATGGACAAGCTGGAGACAATTCGAAGAAAGATCAAGATCGCCCCTAGACAATTCTACCGAGTCGTCGAAATGCAGCTCCTGTCTCACATTCCCCTTGGCGTCAGACAATCACTTCTGGTCGAGCACGAGCACGAGCAGAAGGGAAAGGGTCTGCAAAACAAGGCCAAGGAGCACGAGTACCATCTCTGGCAATTGTGGGTGAAGAAGAGACTCTACAAGCACAACAAGGATATGATGTTACAGATTGAGAAGTCAGAGAGGATTGAGAAGTTGGAGCAGGCGGTTAGTGGGGTGGAGGCTGATTATGCTAGATTGTTAAGGTCGTTTGATGCGAGAAAGGGACCTGGGAGGAGAGTGAGCATCGCATCGATTGGTGCAGGTCCATCAAATGGAAATGGGAAGAGATCAAGTCAGGATGATCATTCGGAGGACAGTGGTGAGCCGGTGGCGAAGAAAGTGAGGATTGCGACGTGAGATGGGAATTGGAGAGC
>FJOG01000080.1:45574-63699 GCA_900073065.1 Phialocephala subalpina
CTGGGGTAAGTGGTGGAATGCCAGTTGATGGAGAGCCAAACGACCCAGTAGAGCATCCAAGGTATGTTCAAACTGGGTCTGTTAGCTATGGCTAGAGTGAGATATCGATCGAGGACGTACATTTTTGCAAACCAGCTGCCGGTCTCACTTTTTCGGACTAAGTCGAGTAGCCATAATGGTGCTGACCAGCCTATTTTCATGTGAGTCTCAACTCAAACCTCACTGTGCACTCTACATGTAGGATGTCTTACCAGCCATGAAGTCAGGAACGTAGACTCGATAGTCTCCTTTGTCGGCATAGTGGTCAGCCAAGAGTCGGTTGTTGATGAAGACCCAACCGAAGGCATCGGGGATGATGATGATGATGCCTTTCACTTCTCGACCGTCGACAGGCTCAGTCACGTAAGTGTCTAGTCCGTGGAGTTTGGTGACTTTGCCGCGGGGTTGGCCTATGTGGATGGTGCCTTGGAAACATTCTGGGCAGGACATGTTAGAAACTTCAAACTTGCACTCGAAAACTGCTTCGAACTCAGGAAACTTCACAAATCCAAGGGCGGTAGACCGTGTTAAATCTACTTATGACATCTACTAATCGTATGGTAAGAAAGGAGGTTGAGTTGCTCCAGAAAGCGAATGCGAGCAACGTAAATACGAGAAGAGGTTAGCGTGCAGTGAAAATAAGGGTTAAGCGAGGACATACTCAGCCCAGCTGCAGTCTCACGCGCAGGCCAACCTCAATCTTACCTGATCCCACGTACTTTCAATGTACGGTCTCTCGATCTACATCCTTTTGCATTCTCAACGTTAATCTCATACCGTATGTGTGAAGTACGATGAACTGATATCAGACGATGACTTCAGCTGTGGCAGGTAAACGCTCGACGAATAGGATGCATAATCGAGAGGTGTGTCGAGACAAGAATCCGTTTCCTGCTTACCAAAAATGTTCATCTATGCAGGAATTCTTCATTACAAATCCAAGACAATCCTTCCAATGCCCCTCGAGACACAACTGAGCATGTACCCCTCCTTTTCGTCGTCCAGCAATCCAGTCCCTCTGTGCTCAACTCTCCCACTTCTCACTCCGACCCTACATGTCCCACAATTTCCAACCTCACAAGAACTTCCAACATCGAACCCAGCATCTCGTAGTATGTCCAAAAGTGTTTCCTCCTGTTTGACTTCCAAGTTCTTCTCTGACTTCTCGAGCTCGACTGAAAATGGATCTCCGGATGTCGATGCAGTGAATGCTTCGAAATGAACATTCGATTGGGGGAACTTCAGGGATGTTGCAGCCGACTTCACAGTTTCTAGCAACCGTTCTGGACCGCATACGTAGATGTGTGTGCAGTGGTCTGCCTTCTCAAGGATCTCTAGGACGTTCAGTCTTTGGCCCTTCGATCCATTTAGAACCTTCACATTGTCTCCGAAATTATCCAACTGACTTGCGAATGCAACATCTGCTGCAGAGCGGACTGCGTAAAGCAGCTCGTATTTAAGTTTTCGTTGCTTCATGACATGTGCACTTGCCAGAAAAGCGGTGATGCCGATGCCTCCAGCTATCATGATATGGTTGTCTGCATCCTCTGCTAGTGGGAAGTCCGATTTCATCTCGCTGAAAGGTAAAACATCTCCGACTTTGACCTCCGCGTGCAGATACTTTGAACCCCCACGAGACTCGGGTTCAAGAGCTATACCGAGCTCAAACCGGTTGCTGTCCCCACCCACCACCGAGTACGCTCGAACAAGCTTCCCATTTTCTCCAAGCTTGACACGGATGTGTGATCCAGGCTCCACTTTGGGGCTCTGCTCCCTCGGAGTAACAGCCTCGAACACGAATGACGATATCCTGGGTGTCTCTGTCTTCTTCTCGATGAGCCGATATGGACTCCATCGGAGTAAATTCTCCTCGCCCCCGATCAACCTGTCGTTGTCCTCCCGGAAATACCCCCTTTGCAACCTGCCCAAAAAAATCTCTCTCGTCTCTTCTCCAAGCTTGGGCAAGTAAGCAAGCTCCTTCATCACCTCCGCATTCTTTCTCTCTTTATACAGATACTTCTGAATATTGATGATCGTCCATTGCGGATGTGGTCTTTCGATCAACACCATCTCATCTCCGGCTTCGATGTACCCCTCTTTCAAGACTCGATAGTACCAACCGGTCTTATTAGCATCCTGGCTCCTTTTGCTCATATCTTTGACTTGAAAACGATGATTGAGCTTGTAGCACGGGGCTCTTGGTTCAGAGACTTGGATCTCTACATCTTTCCCAAGTCGGTAGATATCTCCAATGCAAACATTCTCTTCACTCATGCACTCATTTTGCGTAACGATGTTTTCCCCAAAACCCCCCTTGACGAACAAGTGGGCGCTTTGAGGCAGCTCTTTTTGCCAGAATGAATAGTGTTGAGAAGCATATTGATGGATTGCCTTTTCGGGACTTTGGTGGGGAACGTAGACTCGCTCATCGCCTTCTAGTCCGATAGTGTTGACCCTGACGGGTTGAGAATGTGGCGTCTTGAATATCCCAGATTGAGTTGACAGCCCGTAAAAGGCTTTGGCCTTTCCGGTACGAACTTGGAGGATTGTGTCAACATATCGAGGAAGGGAGAGGGGATCTTGGCTGACTGACCACGAACACATGCTAGCGGCTGCTCTGATGACAAGACAATATTGCAAAGACGAGTTTGGCCGCTGGAATGGTAGACACTTGTAGTCAAAGGGCAAGAGAAAATTGCAGTGTTTGAGGAGTTGATGGTTGGAAGGAAACTTGAAGGATCGGAGCCTGGAGATTGCCGGACTTGATTGATGGGGGCATCTCGGCACTAGCTCTCGGCACCTTCCGACTGATACTTACTGGACCCACAACTCTGCGTACTATCAGCCATTGAGCTTTAGCCGTTACGGTTATGGATTTAACCATGATTCGAGTCAATGTCCTCCAATGGCCGGGACTTCATGACTCGCAATAGGAAGCTCTCCAATATCGACCACATACAGATGGATAAACATCAGACCATGATGCAACAAAACAGAACGAAAGAAACACAAGGATAAAACGTCTTTTTGAAACAATCCCAATCACCTGCAAAGCTTTCAACAGTGTGTGAACTATATACCGTGATGAGGACGCTATTCCAATCATAGGCTGAGCATTATCGACTTCCATTGCCCCTAAATCTCAACCATGTATATCTGTGCTCGTAAGTGTCACAGGTCTTGATGACGAGCTTCCACTCCTACTCGACGAGCTGCTCGAGGTCGAATTGGTAGCGTTGGTGAAGTTCATCGAGGTCGACAAGCTGGTTGCCATTGAAGAGCTCCAAGAAGTGGACGAGCTCGAGCTCCAACTCGAAGAGCTCGAGGTGGGTATCTTCTCGCAAATCCCAAATTCAGGCCTGCAGCCTTCACCGCAATGATCTCCGTTTCCACACCAGTACGAGGCCGAACAACAGTGTCCATATTTACTGCCGTGACAAGAGATGCCGTTGCCGCATGAGCCGTCGATGGTTGGATTGTTGCAAGAGCCGTACTCGGGCTGGCATCCTGTGCCGCAGTAGAACGCATTGTGTCCACAATCGCCTGTTCAAAGTCAGGGAACTTGTATGGAAAGAGATGGGAGAGAGGTTATGGCACTAGAAGTTGAAGGAGTGAGACCAACCTGATGCAGAACAGCAATTCCCCCATGTACTATTCTCACACGTCTGTCCCGTTGTTTCCCCGCAAAGGCCATCAATCGCGATCGCAGTTGGCGCGAACCAATAAGCGGTACTGGTGTTCGTCGATGTTATTGAGGACGAGAGAGAAGAAGATGATGATTGGGAGGAAGAAACTGAGTGCGATGATGATGCGGAAGATGATGATGAGCTTGTGAGTGTTGTGGATGCCGTCAGGGTAGTCGAGATGCAGATAGGAACCTTCGTGATGCTGAGGCCGGTGCATGAACTGATGGAGATGGATGTAGTCGCAGAGAAGCATGATGAAATGACGGTGGAAGATTCGATAACCGTGGATAGAGATGAGTCGAATACTTCGCGTCGGTCGGCTGGGATGACTAGATCCCCAGAAGCGGCGCCGAGCAGAAGGAGAATTATGTTTCTTGAAGCCATTCCTAATCTTGCTCCATACCCGAATGCGCCCATAAAGACTGACCGAGGAAGAGATGGCATTGGTGATGCGAGTCTTGAAGTTTCATGCAGGGCTTTCGCTGGAATGAAGATTTCGATAAAGGGCGGAATGCTTCAAGATACCGGCAGACGTAGAAGTCAGTACCTCTTCTGAAGTAACAACATGAGAGGTCATGCAATGAATTCTGGACATCAGGTGAAAAGGTATTTTCATAAAAGCAACTCGTACAGGAGTGCAAGGTCAACAGCTAATACATGCAATCATATGTCAGGATCGAAAGAAACTCAAATGATGGAGGCCACCAGGGACACTCACAATTGATGCTCTATTTCCAATCCAGCAACTTCTGGATCTACCAGATCCTTTTGTACATTATCATACAAGTAATATACATATCCCCAACGCCAGAGGTGAGTGTCTATATGAGAGCTTGTCCCTTGAACATACCCTCCTTTACTTCCGCGACGACATCTCGTCTATCGTTCTTCCCAACCAAAACAATACCTCTTCCTCGTCTACCCATGCGCCCTGTCCGACCCAGTCTATGAATGAAGTCTATCGTAGAATGCGGTACATCGTACAAGATGACATGTCTAACAGCAAGTGTATCGATACCTCTTGACCCCAAGTCGGTGGTGACAACAACCTTGACATTGGGCAGGCGACGCTTGGGAGCAGGGGCCTCTTGGCCCAAAGGAACATAATTTGGTTGATTGTCTGACAGAGATCCCGGATGATCTTCTTTCGGCGTTGTGAGAGGAATCGAGGTCGTAAATGTCGCCAGCATTTCTGCTTGTCGATGACTTGAGGTATCACGATTCAAAGCGATGGCATCAATTCCCTTCGACATAAGATAATTCGCGACTTCCTCGGTCTTCTCGCGCTCATTGACGAAGACGAGAATTCGCTTGACGTCCATCTCTCCCTTCACAGGCCCATCATGGGCAGCGGCTGCCTTGCCGATGGACCAGATTTGGTCTGCACAGGCAAGCTCCTTCTTTCCATGGTATGGCAGATTCTCAACATCCACAACTCCAAGCTGGACACGTCGAGGAATGGCGTGCAGATTTGGAGTCACCAGACGTCGAATCTCTGGGAACTTCTTCCGAAGATAGCCATCAAGACTTCGAGGGATCGTGGCTGAGCAGAGTATGAGTTGCTTCAAGGATGGCGTCGACCGATCGATAATGGCAGTTGTCAAAGGAGCGAAACCACGGTCCATCAGAGAATCAGCCTCGTCGATGATAAGATGTGTGACTCGAGACAGAATATTTGGATCCGAGTCAGCGATTGATGCCAGCAAATGTGGTGTCGATACCACAATGTCGATGCCTTTTGGGGAGAACAAGCGGTTCCTGATGACTGTGCCACTGAAGGCAGCCGAAATAGCCCCAGAACGGTACTTGACTGTATGGCCAAAAGACTTGACAAGATTTCCAACTTGAGTGACCAACTCCGATGTAGGGACTAGGATGATTGCTCGTGGTCTACCTGTAGTTGGATGTGGCATGTTCGACAGAGGAGGAGATACCAGTGTCAAATCGTTCTGGCGCACCCTCTCCTCCTGCAATGCTTTCTCGTGTGCCTCCACTTCAGCATCTTCCGCCTCTGCGATCTTGATAGCATTGATCGTAGGAATCAAGTATGACAGTGTCTTTCCTGAGCCAGTCTCAGCTGCAATCAAGAACTGCTCCATCCCAGCCTTCTTGCCCCTTCGTGCCCCCTTCTCTCCTAACAATGCTGGAATAGCAATTTTCTGGACGGGGGTAGGAACGAGGTCATCCATTCCCTGCAATGCTTGTGTAGGTATTGACTTCTTCACAGAGTCGATGAGGTCGAAATTTTCGAACGAATCGACTGCAGATATTCGTGCCTTAATCTTCGTCCGCTGGTCGTAGGAAACTGGTGCCAATGCCCGCTGCATTTTCAAAGCATGGAAGCCGCGCTCTTTCTTGTCCTTCTTCCCATCTTTCCTAGGATCTGTCCTGCCAACCTCTGGTACTCCTCGTATGCCTGCAACCTTCAGGTTCATGCCTCCAAATGGACCATCTTGCTTTCGTCTCGCAGGTTTGGCCGCGCCCGACCTCGAATTTGAAGATTCGACAGTCCTTGCTGGAGAAAGACTCATTCTGCCTGGTCGACTGTCTCTTGAGGGTTTGTGTTTCATTTGCAAAGTTGCCTTCTGCTGAATTGGCCATTGGGAGACCGAGAAAGTCTTCTGCGCTGCTCTGAACGAACAGAGCAGACATTTTGAAGTTGTCGGCCGGAGCATTGTATACTGAAGGGGGTGTCGCTATCGCATATCGAGTCGTAAGATGGTGGACGCCGAAAAGTTCTGTCGTTGTCGCCGCTCAAGTCAAATCTTCAAAGTTCCAAAGAATTTTGGACATGGGCGGTGTTTCGGTGAAACTGCTTTTCCGAGGCGCGTTTTCACGTGATTCACCTCAAAAAATTCCAGCCGAGGAAAGGGAGACCATTTCAGAAGTCCGGTTGGTGGTGGGTATCTCAATTGTGTATACATGTACTCGGATGTATTTGGGTACCTTAGTCTTCGCTTAAATGCCGAGTTCCTCTCTTAAAAGAGCAGCACTTTGGCCAGACATATCCCAACTTGAAATAGGTGCAGACGAAGACACACAGCTCCGACCAAGAATCCCTTTTAGATGACCCAGACCATACGCCATGACTCCAAGCTATGTCGCCCATGAAATATCCATTACCGCTCCAAGCAACCTCAACTCGTGGCAAACAAAGTGTCCTCGTCTCTCAGGTACTCACCACAATCTGCCTGTCTGAAGCAAGTGATACCAGTCGGATCCAATCTCCTCGCCTCTTGTGTGCTTCTTGCCGTGACTCCAAATCCCAATGGTGTGTCGTTCATCGAGTAGACAATAACACCTTGGTGCTCTGGGCAATCCTCCGACCATCTGCCAACGTGGGCTTTGACAATATGACTGACAGCAGCGAATCAGTATAGGTACGGATTGTCAGAGGAGAGGTACAGTACCCTCCATACAGAAACGGCATCTCTCCGTTAGCCTTGACCCAGACCTTGTACCTCGCATGTTCTGCTAGAATTGGAAGTGCTGCCAGTTGTTAGCAAGGAAAGGTCGTTCCAATCAGTGGGAAGACTCACCTGTAATATGAAGCCTGAACTTTCCTGACTTGGTAAACTTGCGTGCAGATTGTTAGAAATATGCTGATAAAGTAGAGTAGAGAGACCTATCTAAGCATGTTCCTAGCGATAGAAGCTTGTCTCTAGATATCGAGGTGGCCAGGTTGGCAAGGGAAAGTCGCACATAGTAACATCTCGACTGGTGAAGGCGGAATACATATCGGTCGTTTGGATCGTCGGACAAGGGCGCGATTCTGGCAGGTCAGCAATTGTACTTATTCGTAATTGAGTCTGGCATACAAGTTCTTGAGGGATGTTCCAGTATAATTGGCAAGCTTCGTGAAGAGAGTCTGGGTCTCTGTCTCTGTGAGGGGCCGCATTTTATCGCTGTTGCAAACGCTCTGAATTGTTCTAATTGGAGGTGATGACACGAATTCTTGCGCTGCTGCTCGTAGTCTTGGGGCCGTCGAGAGGTGAGTGGATGTTGGAGTTGCGGTTTGGAGCTCCAAAATTTTGGCGGGGGTTCGAACTTTTTTTCTTCGAAGCGGCCGCATCAAAATTCAAGCATCCCGCAGAGACTTCCACACTTCAATGCCACAACACACCACGACATTCCATGGCTAGAGTACCAGCAATCAAGCGGCGGAAGCTGACGCCTCCAAGGACTGACGGAGAAGACTCCTCGCCCTCGACCCTCGAGCACGAACCCGAAACGAGTGCGTTCTTCCAACAAGCTTCGAGCTGGAATTTGGAGCAGGACTACGAAACAAGACCTCGAAAAGGCAGAAAGAAGGAGAAGGAGAGCACACGTTTGCCGATCAAGACAGCAGAAGGATTGATTCAGCAGGCCGAAGCGCCGGAGGAGACTGCCGACAGTGATCTAGAATGGCTGGGCGCAGAAGAATCCGAGGCGGAGGAGGAGCAGGAGGAAATTCCAAAGAAGCCCACGGTCCCAGTCAAGCAGCAGATATTGGAGGCACAGGAAGAGATGGCACGGATAGCCCTGCTATTGACACAAGAGGATCCTGAAGAACATGTTGGCGCTTTCAAAGTCCTGGCCAATTTCGGACAATCGCATAATGCCACAATCAAGAAGCTGGCATTGAGGGTTCAATTGGCGGTCTACAAAGATGTCATTCCAGGATATCGAATACGACCGCTATCCGAGGACGACATGGAGACCAAAGTCTCAAAGGATGTGCGAAGACTAAGAGCATATGAGCAAGCTTTGGTTGGAGGGTATCAAGGATACGTTCGAGCATTGGCAAAGCTGGCGCAGACTCCCAGCAGGTGGTCGAAAGATGGAGGCCCAAGTCTGGCCAATATTGCGATATCCTGTGCCTGTACTCTTCTGGTCGAAGTTCCTCACTTCAATTTCCGGACCGACTTGTTAAAGATTTTGGTTGGGAAGCTCAGCACGCGGAGGGTGGACGATGACTTTGTCAAATGCCGAGAAACGATCGAGACTTTGTTCCGAGATGACGACGATGGAACGCCTTCTCTGGACGCTGTGTCGATACTCACGAAGATGATGAAGGGCAAAGGATACCGAGTTGACGAAAGCGTGCTGAATACATTCCTACATTTGCGATTACTGTCGGAGTTCTCCTGGAAAGCTTCGACAAACCACATCGAAAAGCCGGAGCAGGAGGATGGATTTGGCGGCAAGAAGCTCAAGGAAAAGAGAGTGTTCCGAACGAAGAAGGAAAGGAAGCTGATGAAGGAGAGAAAAGTTATTGAGAAGGAGATGAAGGCAGCAGATGCTACGGTCAGCCACGAGGATCGAGATCGAATGCAGTCAGAAACGCTGAAATTGGTATTTGTTACCTACTTTCGAATCTTGAAGTTGCGCTCGCCGAATCTGATGGGTGCTGTTCTGGAAGGTCTTGCCAGCTACGCACATCTCATCAACCAGGATTTCTTTGGAGACTTGCTCGAGGCATTGAAAGATCTCATTGGCCACGCGGAGACCGGTGATGATGTGGAGGAGGGCCAAGATCAGGACGAAGACGAAGAAACGACCAGGAACTTGACTCGAGAAGCACTTCTTTGCATCATTACTGCATTCGCTTTGCTTGAGGGTCAGGACGCTGCGAAAGCTCAGGCGACGCTCAGTCTCGACCTGAGTTTCTTCATTACACACTTGTACCGAACTTTGTACGCTCTGTCACTCAATACAGATATCGAGCTCAGCGCCAAGTCGCTTCATCTCCCAGATCCCAACGACCCTTCACCTGCTCAACCCGCCACCAAGAATAACAAAGTCAATGTGCAGACTACCACCGTCCTCCTTCTCAAATCACTCACCTCGATCCTCACTCCAGCCCTCGGAGCCCGCGCTGTTCCACCCCTTCGAATTGCAGCATTCACCAAGCAGCTCCTGACATCCTCGCTCCACTTGCCAGAGAAGTCATGTATAGCTATGACAGGACTCCTGGGCAAAGTAACCAAGACTCACGAAAAGAAGATTGCTTCTCTTTGGAATACCGAAGAGAGAAGAGGAGATGGGACGTTTGATGCACTTGGTGCGGAAGTGGAAGGTAGCAATCCGTTTGCTGCTACCGTCTGGGAGGGGGAACTGCTGAGAAAGCATTTTTCTCCTGCTGTTAGAGATGGTGTCAAGACCATGGAGAAAAATGTTCTGGGTTTGAGATGATCTCAAATTGAATGAAATGATACCCTGCCGCTGCTGGTGGTCAAGCCCGCCGCTCTATTCCCATCAAATTATCCTGTGAACTTCCCTCTTCCTTGTATCTCTTCTTTCAAAGTATTCATCATAATTTTAGATATCAGCGCGTCCTCTTACTCCTCCGTGCCTCCTCCGTTGTCCGCCCATCGCCCGCCTCTCCTCTGCTCCGTCACGATGACGAGTAGTTCTTCAGGTCCTTAGCACTAATCACAACCTGCCCATCAGCATCAATCCTTGCATGGGCGATCCTGCACAGCATCGTTGCAAAAGTCTTGTCATGGGTCGTCTGCTTCTTCCAATCCAGACTCGTTAATGCTGACAACGAGATTGAGAACGCGTTGATGATGATGCTTGCCACCATGAGCTCTAAGTTCTGATCAGTATCCACTCCTGTATTTACCCATTGCAGAGGTTGAGAGGAGAATTACTTCTCAAATGATTTGTGTTCTCAGGCTTAAGACTTGCAAAAGCACCGATGACCAAGCCGGCCACGGAGAGAGCGATGGAGAGGTATACGACGAAGCGCTTCCAGAACCTTGCGGTCATGAAAAACGGTCCCTGTATAGGTTAGAAAGTGCGATTTAAACGACAGAAGGAAGCAATCTTCCATACCTCATCCTCCGCACTTGTTCCCTGCCTGATTGATGAAGCCATGGCGTCGCGTGTGAGGCACGTGAGTGCGTTCTACTTCTTCTCCTCGATCCCGCTATTTCAGTCAAAAGCTAAACGTTTATGACTTTCGCGTGACAGCTTCAGAGATTAATCAGAACAGATCATATGAGGCTGAAGGGAGATCTGATCCTTTAAGACACCTTGTTGTGATTATTCCTCGCGTTTGATTGTCTCAAACCAGCAATCAAAATTCGGGTTTAGTGGCACATGATCCTTGTTGGTGACCGTGTGCAGCCTTGGCATTGTGCTTATCTTATTTCTGCACGACGACAACTCCTCTGCCTTGTAACATTGTACTCGAGAGAAATATCGGCCTCTTTCAAGACAGTACTGTAGGTTACACTTTGGCAGTCCCTCGGTAAGCTATTCACAATACGATCGATGTGACAAATCGAAGCCCTTCGAGGCTTCGCTTAATTCAGGGGCTTACAATATACCCTATATACTCAGGATTAGTTTTTTCTTTCGCTGGTTCCGTTTTAGTCTCTGGGCGTGAGCAGCGGCCGCTTTTACCTGAGCTGAGGGTGAGCAGAGCCTGAGCAGAGCCCATGTCCTACGTCCGCCTTGCACCATAATGTGGAACCCATTTCGGCTCCTGTATGCCCCGGCTATACTTTCCTTACTGAGTTTTGCTCGAGAACCCCTCATTTTCTTTTCTCCAAGCAACACCCGGGTATTCTCCAGACCACTGAACCTTCAATTTTCAGTTCGAGCCATTCTAAGATTTATTTGGGTCTAGGAAGCATACGCCACACTGTTTCAATGGCCTTGCTTTACTCGAGAGAGCTTTTCAGCGACCGAGACTTCCTTGGAAGATCCATTGGGCACTCGATTCGATATTCTTCAAAACAGGGCCTTACTCCTCAAGACAGGCTCCAGCATTTGGTAAACTAGCGATTAGAACCCTGCAAATCTACCGCGACCAAGACGGACCCCACATCCCGAACAACCGATCCTTTGGCGGGCCCGACCGCTTCCTCGAAGCTTTCTTCGAAGCTTTCCTCGACGCCGTTTCACATCGAGAATAGCAAATCCACTTAGCATGCCCACGAGAATTACCTAGTTGTCCTCTGCAGTTTCCGAATACGTCATTTCGGCTTTCCTCTAGATCCTGTCGACACTCTAACCGGTTGATGAAACTTTGCAATGCGTCTTATCAACGTAGAAACATTTAAGTTGGAGGAGTTCTTCGAAGGCACAGTTCCCCCTTTCGCCATATTGTCGCATACTTGGGGAAACGACAACGAAGAAGTATCCTTCCGAAATATCGAGGAGGGGAAGATTGAGAAAGCTGGGATTCGACCGATCAAGCTTGAGGGATGCTGCAAACAAGCCAGGAAGGATGGCCTCCGGTATGCTTGGATCGATACCTGCTGCATCGATAAGGCAAACGCAGTAGAACTTGGCGAGGCTATTAACTCTATGTTTCAATGGTATAGGCATGCTTCTATTTGCTATACCTATCTTGCGGATGTTCCTTTAGACGATAATCCTCGGAATCCTAAATCTAAATTCTTCTCAAGCCGATGGTTCGAAAGAGGATGGACCTTACAGGAGCTTCTAGGCCCCAAAAAGCTACACTTCTACAATTCGGAGTGGTGTTACCTAGGAACTAAGAGTGAGATGTCCCCCATGATCGAGAAGATCACTGGTATACCCCGTCTATTCCTACTAGGTACAGCGGAGCTGCGTGACGCGAGCGTAGCACAACGCATGTCTTGGGCTGCGAAGAGAGTCACAAAGAGGAAGGAAGACATTGCATATTGCCTCCTAGGAATTTTTGGCGTAATGATGCCGATGATCTACGGCGAGGGCGACCAAGCTTTTAGTCGGCTGCAACAGGAAATCATGAGGGAAACTACAGACGATTCCATCCTGGCATGGGGCCTTAGCATTACGAAATCAACCCCTAACAGCTCAACCGAAGTCGTATCCGGGGAGTTTTAGCGGCCGCTCCATCAGACTTTGTGAACTGCGGACACATTGTTTCACGAGAGCAAAATACCAGGTCCATGAACTCATTTGAGATCTTTGGTGGCAGTCTCCGGATCCATCTTCCCCTGCTTACAACTGAAGCTGGCGAGACATTTGGTCTACTTAAATGCGGATCGGCGCACAATGCGGAACAAGTAATTGGAATTCCCCTCGAGATAACTCTATCTGGGGGCTTATCTTACGATTATATCAGACCACAAGGACGTTATTCAGTCCTACTTCCTAAAGCAACACCTAAAGTTTCGACCAAGGACATTCACATCCGGAAAGAGCGTCACAGCAAGGCACTCGCGGCAATGAATCGGCGATACTGGTTCTATATCGAGGAATCCGTTGAAACTAACCTGGAACTGATCGACGTTGAGCCTCGGGATCGGTGGCAGAAAGATAATGCTATGATTGCAACTGCAGCCAAATCAGATGGCAACGCCATACAACGAACCACCACTCGATTCCGTTCTAGAAATGAAGGATCTGGTGACTTCATAGTAGTGCTCGAGTTCGAGGTGCGGGGATCGCAGATGGATGTTCGATGCCATGTCATGATATCCTCTAGAGAAACGCCCCTGGAGAATGTGGCGCAGAATCTTCTCAATATGAGGCAAGAAGCTTTTGGGAATCAGAGTGCCAGTAATGGCATACTTCACCTGTGTGTAACCTTGAGGCAAGAATTTGTTGCGGGGCAGCCAATGTTTGTTGTCAGACTAGCTGCAATGCCCAGATCGCCAGAGGTTACTGTCGATGCGACCTGGGAACTGCAACAACTAGGTTTGGAGCCCAAATTGGTGAGAAGATTGGGAGAAGAAGCTAAAATTTGTTTAGAAGCGAAAGGCTTAGCTCAACAGACAGAGGAGATGATCACCAACTCAGAACCGATAAAGGGACAATTAGAAGTGGTAGAAGAAAAACCAAGCAGGCTAGGTGAGGGGAGAAGGCTGTTAGTTGACGGACTAGAGAAAGGGTCTCAAGAAGGGTCTCAAGAAATAGATCAGCTCACTTTCAGAGGCAACAAGACCGAGCATCAACAAGACAAGCTGCTTCTCGAGACGGGATCCGATGGAATTATAGCCAATAAGAATAAGTGGACACCGTTAAGCATAGCTGCGGGTAACGGACATATCGAAGTAGTTAAGCTACTACTCGATGAAGGTACTAGCTTGAATAGTACTGCGGGCGAGATAGGGCCGTTACAATGGGCTTCGGCTTCGGGACATATCGAAGTAGTAAAACTACTTCTTGAGAGGGGAGCCGATGTGAATATAGTCGGCATAAATGGGTGGACGCCATTACACTCGGCTTCACATAGAGGACGTGTTGAAGTAGTTAAGCTACTCCTTGAGAAAGGAGCCGATATAACTACAACCAATAAGAATGGGTGGACACCGTTAAGCATGGCTTCGGGTAACGGACACATTGCGGTGGTTAAGCTGCTCCTTGGGAAAGGCGCGCTACCTTGAGCTGCCAAAATCGGGCATGGGAAAATTGTAAAGTTACTGCTTGAAACTGAAGGAATTAACCTAGGTACCAAGGATAATTATAATACTACACTACTTGTTGTGGGCGACATGGATAGGATATGGTGGTGCAATTACTGCTCGCATATAAAGTGTTGCGATTTGAGGCTAAATAGCTACAACGCGCTATAATCGTAGGTTGAAAATATCAGATTAACTACTATTCTATAGTGACAGGTAGCCTGTATTTATAGGTGCTTGAGAGCTCCCTAAAGCCCCTGCATTGGTCCTGCATCGGTGTCCCCGACCGCTGAGCTATAGTGCTGAGCCCCTTGAACCGCTCGGCTCTACAGGCTGAACAGTTGAATTCTCAGCGCTTGTTCAAGTGTAGCTTCAGCGTGGTTGCGGTAGCAAAAGCCACTAATATTACCTAAGCTACAGGGGCCTTAGGCATCTAAAAATCCAACATTTCTTTACATTTTATCATTAAAATTGCCTTAGTTTTTAGAAGGCTTACTAAGGCTACCTGGCGATTTTACTCCACTACCACGTGATGCCTCTATATACGACAACTTTCTTTGATTTACTCTTAATACTTTGAGTTCCTTGGGAACTTGTTTGGGCTCGTTGAGTATTTTCGTCAAAACTTGACAAAAATGATATGAGAGAACAGAAGTCAAATCAAGTGTAATTGGTTAAAAAGCGAGAAGTCAAAACACGTGACGATATAGTCAATCTTGCTCAGGGTGCTCAAGGAGTTCTCAGGGTGCTCAGGTTACTCAGGCGAGTTTACTGAGCCGAGGGTGAGCTAACCTGAGCCGAGGGTGAGTAGCCGGAGCAGTGCCTGAGCGTGCCTGAGCAGAGCCTGAGTACCATAATATGGAACCCATTTTGGCCTCCTGTGTGTCCCTGCTACACTTGCCTTACCGGATTGCCCGGGAATCCATTTCTACTCCCTTATAGGGTTCCTACTAGAGCAATTTTAGATCCCTCTCTATGTTATATAATAATTAACATAGGTGCACCCTCTGTAACAGCACGAATGACTCGCAGACTCACGTAGAGGCATGTGGGAATGCGTTTCGAAGGCTAGTTGCGAAGGAGAATCTAAACATACAAAAGGAACCAAGGAGCTTCGGAGGAAGCTTCCATTGTGATTTCTAGTGAAATTACAGTCCTAGGGGTTGCCCGGACTTCACGCTAAATGATCGCAAAAGTACTTGGTCGCGGGTGAGGTCACGTGATATCAAGTCAACAACTCCAACCCTCCAAGTAAGAACAGTGGGTGTTCCCATTGTTACAAGAGTAAGCAAGAAGTTAGCGTACGTGATGTCCTAACTGTTCCTAGTAATTTTGAAAGTGGGTCTATTATACCGGAGCTTTTTCGTATTATACCCGGGCTGTAGGGTGTTGTTAAGGGCTTCTTGCTAAAACTAACTGTCTTAGGTAAAGCGCATGCTAGAAATGCTGGTCCGTGCTGTGACAAAGTCAACACGCGCGAAAATCCAGAAGACGATCGTTCCCGCGGCTGGTCGCAGTATTCCAACTCCACCTCTATAATAAGATTTGATATTTAATACTAGGACAGTGAGCCCAGGAGCCCATCCCAATACCAAGGGCCTATCACAGCCCCCTAAAGCCCGTTCTAGCCCCCTAAATCCTTCTCGTCAGGAGTTGACGCTCTCGACAGCTGCGTGACCGGGGATGAGCACACCCAGGCAAGACGGGTGAGTAGAGGTAAGGCGGTGGAGAGTGCACAATAGATGCCAGTGAGGATGGGTGAGGTTGAAGTGAAGCGAGGGTGAGTAGAGCGGCGAGGTGTCACGTGCGCTGCGGCTTGGCACACCCGTAAAGTGAGGTGAGGATTGGGGCGAAACAACACGGGTTGAAAAAGCTGAGACCAATTCAGACACCGATGGTGGTTTGATACTCGTTGAAGGAACCAGAATCGATTTGGTGGAAGACGATGCAGGTACAGATGGCAATGTAAAGCTTGTTGAAGGAA
Organism: Phialocephala subalpina; assembly: GCA_900073065.1. Taxonomy (NCBI): domain Eukaryota; kingdom Fungi; phylum Ascomycota; class Leotiomycetes; order Helotiales; family Mollisiaceae; genus Phialocephala; species Phialocephala subalpina. The sequence continues at coordinate 61,633 of FJOG01000080.1, forward strand.
GGGATATCGGCAGAGACATCGACGGCAAAGTGATGATTGTCGATGGGGTGATCAAAGGTAGGCTAGTAGTCGACACTGAAACCGGCGGCACCGACAGGCTGACACTGAGAGGAGGCGATACTGGTGCCGACGTCGTTGATCGCAATGAAGATCGCGGTGCGGCAGTTGACGTGACTGGAAGTTGAGAGGAAGTGGGTGTGCCGGGAGCAACGACAACTTGGGCAGAGACTACATTGGTATCCAGAGTGATGCTACCTGCTAGAGAATATAGGCCCCCATCGCACGTGGCACCGTGATTCACCGTGATCGATATTGCAGCCAGCACCTTCCCAACCATGGAACACCCTGTCCCAAATGTCGCGGAGCTTCCCACTTGCCAAAATACATTGGGTGATGCGGTTCCACTGAATACGACCTTCGAACCAGAAGAGGTGACCAAGGTAGACCCGATTTGGAAATACCAAGCATCTGTCGAAGAACCAGCCCCGAGGAGAATCAAGGTTGTGGTAATTTGTGCCGAGGATAAAAACTTGTAGACGCCAGGTAATAGGGTCAAACCGCCGAGTTCGCCAGTGAGGACGCTGGCATTTGCCAAAGCAGCGATAGTGGTGTAAGCAGTCGTTGCATCAGTCAATGCCAGTGTTGCTATGGCTGCGAGAGCGCTAGAACCCGTGCAAATTCCAGGCGGAAAACCCGTTATGGAGCTCGTGAGAAGCGGGTTAATTGCGGCCCCAGTATCCCCAGTGATGTTTGTCAATCCGGTGTTTGTGATGCCCGAGAGTGATAGGCATCCAAAGGGGTTGGCTAATCCAAAGACAGGTAGATTTATCTAAGAAGTTAATATATCTTTGCATAGGAGTAAGTGGGATGAAGGGATCGGATGAGCATACTTGTCCAACGACTAAGGCCGCATTTGTGAGAGCTCCAAAGAGAGTAGGGGGCCGCATATTGAATTTTCTATGGAGAAGAGTTGAAAATCGAGTTTGGCAGTGGATCGGTTGAAGATCTTCACTGCTGAGTCCCTTAGACTTATAGATCCTTATTCAACAGTCGACCATTCTCCTATCTCCACCAGCGGGCACCAAATCGCGAATGCAAGACTTCTGACGTCGTTAAGATCCTCATTTTAGCGTTGCAAAGACAATGGCGGTTAGTTGGACCAGCCAATATCTCCACCACCAAAGGCACCGAGCGTTGATTCAGCTTACAACACTCCACCAAGGGTACCGAGGGTCGGTGCAGCACAGCGATTCTGACGTCGTTATCTCCTGAACGTTGCAATGAACCTCCAAACCCCAAGTGTACCCTGGAAAGTCGGACATTTTGCTACTAAACATAACCACTGAACCTCATCGATGTGGTAGCACCTTTTGCGTTCTCAACAGCCCACTCGAAGCTCGTTGACGCGATCCGCATGTGTATTGTTGGTTTCTGGAAAGACGGTGTGCGCCTTTTTGACGCGGAATTTGGAATTCCAGCAGATCGCATTGGCGAAAGCCACAAACGTAGATTGGGACGAAGTAAGACATTGACGGGTGGAGTGCAGTGCAGAGTACAGTATTACGCAGGTAGAAATGACTGTATTCGTACTTGTCAGTATTTCGAGGTTCTATCGACGGTCAATCTGGAGTATACACTAAGGCAAACCATATATACTAGTTATGCAACACCTCAAAAACTCAAAAACCACAACTTTTAAAAAAGACCTTTTAATGTATAACGCACTAAGCTTAACTATAGCAACTCTGATTCTATAGTTTTTATAAAGGAAAATCCATTGTTATAAATATTTTATATATTAAATTATTATTTATAAATATTCGAAATTATAAAAATAAAATAAAATTCTTGAATTTATTAAAAGCAAAAATAAATACTTATAGTTTTACGCGTAAAACTCTAATATTTTATTATATTAATTTGTATTATTTATATATATATATATAATAAATAAAAAGTATTAAAAATTTATTTATATATATTTTTAATAATAATATAAATTTTTATTTATTTGGAGTTTAATTTAAGTATTTTTGAGTTAAAATATTTAAATTATAAATATATTAC
>FJOG01000080.1:64143-74144 GCA_900073065.1 Phialocephala subalpina
TTAAAGAATATTTAAATAAATTAAAATTTTAAATCAAAAATTCAAAAATTCAAAATCTTTATATTATATATATATATATTTATAATATAATTTAAAAAAATTTAAAAATAAAAATAAATATTAATATTAAAGAAAAATATATATATTATAATTTCCCCAAGTTATAAAGCTCTAAAAGCTTTAATGGTAATACTATGAGAATGCGATTTTGGGTTTTTGGGGTGTTGCACAACTAGTGTGTATGGTTTGCCTTAATGCACGTGCTCTCCGTGGTCTCGGCGTCCGAAAAGAGCCTAGTGGAACTACCCAGACCTGTATTATTATTGGAGCCGGCGTCGTTCCTTCTTCTCATCCCTGACCATTCTTTCAGCTCTCAGGAAAACAAATCCTGTATCTACAAGACATACCTCGAGTCTTCACTCACGCCATCTGTCTGGATTGAACCACTTGCCTCGTGCCTCATTGGAATGAGAAGGAACACTGTCAAATCGTAGCTTCGCGGTCCCAGCTACACTATGAGTGCTTGAGCCCTCCTCGTTTTCGCGACAGACTGCTGCATCGACGAAGGAGAGTGCTCTTCGATTCGTCGTGCCAGGTGTGATAGTGATAGTTGGGGCGATACCTTCGACCAAGCAACCCGCGTGTTCCAGCTATCGGCGAATTCGTACTGGCACGCACCACCGTCGTCCTCTCTGAGCCACGGAATCGACTCCCGATCGCGCAGGCCACCAAGCCTTTGGTGTGTAAGTCATTCTTGGTGACCTATCAGCTTGTGGCGCCTGCAGCGAACGAAAGTCGAGTGGTACTACCCACCTCAATATTGGGGTTTGAACTTCATCTCCTGTATATCTTTGGGCTGTGCAGTACTGTGCTTCTTTGGATGGCATCGTTACGGATTTCCTCGGCGAACTCGCTTCAGAAGTTCGAGTTAATATCAATTGCATCTGAACAAGCAAGCGCGTCGCTCCTAAGTCTCTTGTCGTCGTCTAACTCATATTCCTGTAGATTTCAAGATTCAAATTTGCATATTCTTCCTCGCCTCTTTCCAGCATCTTCGCGAAAAGGTAAAAGCGACTATTTCAGTACACGACGGGGTAAATCGTATTTGAGAAGATCGTAAGTGCAACCCAGATGTTCCTATATCGTTGCCCCGTAGTCAATATTTCCACTTGTATTTTAGAAATCTCGGTTGTAACCTATCGAGTCTGTGTGGATGGGAATGACCGGATTCCGATGCGTAAGACGAGCTTTTGGCCTGAGCATGGTCGTACGGACAAACATCTAAACATCTATACATAAGAATTAGGTACCTCGCTGTCCTTTTATTGCTGGTAGTGAATTGAAGCCTACGTTTGTCCAAAATAGCGGGGAAATACGTAGGAATGCCTGAAAAGTTTGAGTCTCGCATACCCATACTCCATACTTTCCCGAACGATTCGTTACAATTGGATAGTCATTGCGTCGGTGAAATCTTATCAAGAAAATACGTCTCGAGTTTACTGGCTCGGCCCATACATTATTCGTATTTCATTTCCCCGCACAAGTCGGCTTTATCCTCAGGCACGGCGAACGCGCAACTCATCGGTGCCTACGCTTCACTGATATAATGTGATCCCTAGATCCGCACATGGTGCCAGGCACTCTATTTCGTGTTCCTTGGCAATTCTCATTTGCTTGCTAGTACTTAACATATCGTCAGGTATTTGGAGGTATGGGCAACCCTGACGATGAAGAGAACGAAGCACGGATGCAGAGAGGGGAACTGTACTACGCTTTCGTACCAACATTGATCGCTAAACGAAAGCGATGCCACAACGCTTGTCGCAGGTTCAATCAAGCAGAAGACCCCTCGAGAAGAAAGCTTGTCGAGCTTTGGAGGGAGTAAGTCCTCGCAATCTGAATGGATCACTTTAAATGGGGCATTAAGGTGTGATAGTATTATCGATGACGGGTCTCCCCTTCCACCGCCAGCAGCAAGCGATGGAGAGGATGCAGTTCTTCTTCAAGACGAACCATACATAGATGGTCCAATAAAGATCGATTACGGTACCAATCTCAGGTAAAATTTCTGACACTCGAATTTACACATGCGCTGACAGAGACAGGATTGGCAAAGGCGTCAATATCAACTACGATTGCACGTTTATCGATACATGTCTGATTACCATCGGAGCACGCACCCTCGTTGGTCCAAACTGCTCTTTCTTCTCCGGTACTCATCCTCTCGATCCTTTCCTTCGCAGTGGCACGAGGGGACCCGAGCTCGGTGCCCCAATCACAATCGGTGAAGATTGTTGGTTTGGAGGTGGTGTGATCGTGTGTCCTGGTGTCACTATTGGCCGAGGAGTGACTGTTGGTGCTGGAAGCGTCGTGACGAAGGATGTACCCGATTTTCATGTTGTGGCTGGGAATCCTGCTCGCATCTTGAGGAAAATCACTCCCACCGAGTCAGATCCTTCGCGAGCTGAAGATGATAAATAAAGGCGTTTCTAGGCAGAATAATACATCGGAGTTTCCATTAAGAGCATGCAAGGCTTTGTATTCGGTAAAATAATATCACTTAACGAGGTTGTCATTTGTTCTTCGGAAGGACACTGTCGATGGGTTCACAACCCCAGAATGCTAGACTATTGTATGCAAAGAGTCTACATTCTTTATAAAAATAAAATAAAAGCCTGAAGGGTTACTATGCAACGGAGATGTCGAATTCCAATTATTTGTAACTTAGTTATGAAAAATTGAGGCAAATGCTCGAATACAAACAAGGCTTTACTTCTCGAGGGCATTTTGCAAGTGCATTCAAAAAATTGATGCCCTACTTCCAAGTCTCACGTTTAAACAGAAACGATTGTCCAATTATTTATGAGTTACAGGGTCAAAACAAGATCCAAAATTGATTTCCGAGCAATAATAATTTTGGGTTTTAAAATTTTTATTAGTGACGATAAAGGACTTTGAAATGCGATGGACCTCAAAACGTCGGTGGGTCTCGCTAAGCTTAGGGGGCTCGCTTGCGAGTTAAGGACGGCTGTCGGAGGTTTATAGAGTCGTAGCTTGTAGTATCTCCTTTCCTTCTAAGATTTGCCTCTGCGAATTTATTACATAAAACCAAGAATACGCAATAGCAACTAGCCCTTGGGACAGCATGGTATCCTTTACATATCGCAAAATATGCCCGCTCATGATATTATCATACCCCATAAGTAACCCATGCAGTATAGAAAAAGACAGCCTGCAGAAATATCGACCCAAATGGGTATGATATGTACGCATCGAAAAAGGGAACCCCAACTGTTCAAAGATCCAACAACTCTTCCATCTCGTGTCTATGACTCAGTGCCGAACACACCACGTCCATTTCTCCATTCACTCCATATTCGCCGTTTCCGTTGACCTTCAAAGTCTCCTTCCGAGCCCTCGGACACGTCGCTCGGATCACATCTTCCAGCGCTACGAACGTCACCTTCCCTCCGTGGTGCTGGCACCAACTAACAGTCATCTTCAGCGCATTCTTTATATCTCTGCCATTCAAGGTCCACAGTGCCAACTCGTTGATATTCGCAGGCGAGATATTTGAATGGAAGGAGGGTGGCAGCCGATTGAGGAAGTTCGTCCAAATTTGTGTTCGGGATGAGAAGGGGAGGGGTGGGAACCGTAAGTGGATGTGGAGTCTGGATTCGACGGCGACGTCGATAGTATCGTAGAGGTTGGTGGTGAGGAACATTATCCCAGAGTAATACTCCAGTCTTCTTAGGAGCGCTGTTGACGATCATCAGTAAAATTTCAATGGCTGTGTCTGAGGGATAGAGAGTAGCAGAGGGGAAGGTCGAGGAACATACTGGCAACTATCTCATTGCGAGTGAGACCATTTTCGGATCGACGTTGGAGATAAATATCCGCTTCGTCGAGGAGAACTATGGCGTTCCATTCTGCGGCGTTGGTCATTATATGGTCAAATGAGGAGTTCACCAAGTGCGGCGTTCCCATTTCATTCGCATCGACATAGTATAGTGGTAGTCGAGTCTTGTCTGCTATAGCTTCCGCCATTAAAGTTTTTCCTGTTCCCGGAGGTCCACTTAGCAAGACGAGAAGGCCACGACCCTTCCCCGCTATCACATCATCACTTCTTTTGGGGTGATCCTTGTGGTGTTGCACAAGGGAGACCACGAGATCTTTGTTTCGCTCTGGGTGCACCAAGTGATTGTATGCTTCATCTGTTAGGCGGAGGGGGAATATCTTGTTGATGTGGAAGGTTTCCCAGCATTTCGAGGAGAGGGAGTAACCGTTCAGGAGGGGTGACATTATGAGCAAGTACTCGCTATTCCCGCACACTATGTCTCTGCTTTCTTTCTTCAGGTCTTCGCTGGGACGCCGCCGCTCTGCACTTTCTTTTTCTCCAACACCCTTGTAGCCCGGCAGGGGAGAGCTACCTTTAGAGGGATGGGAGCCTCTGTTGTAGCCGAAGATGTCAACTATGACTCGAGTCTGGATCTGGAGAAATTATTTCGTTAGTGCTAAATGGCTGAACTGGGTATGGAAGTGGGATCTTACGGAATTTCGTGCCAGGTCATTCTCACGATCGCCGGGAAGATCCTGATCTCCTTCATCTAAATTTTGGTATCGCACATATTCAATACCTTGAAAGTCCAGGGTCCTCTCTCCACGAGCACACAGTTGTTCTTTCAATAATCCTGAGTTTGATGCGAATTCAATTGGATAGAACGAGAGACTGCTAATGAGTTTTTTCCCTTCAAAGAAAGGCATTACAATTGACTTTGGCTCCAATTTATATCGGACACCATCAAACTTGACATACTCGACTTTGGCCTTGAACGAGGTGCCTCTCTGTATTGACCCCATACTGTGAGTGACGCGGTATGCGCGTTGAATGTTTCTGTTGCTACTGTCCTTCTCCACCACAATGGTGCCTTTAGGAAACAGCGTCCATACGAGAGCATGGGTGATTTGATTGTCCTTCTCGAGGTCCTCCAATTCATCAATGGTGGGTCCAAGCTCATCATTGATAACTTTGCACAAAGTCTCCATGTGAACTTGCGCTTCTGCCTCATTGACTGTCTTCGAAAGCTCTGCAACCTTCTCGCGTGCAAAGTACAATGGTTCAAGGGGCCATTCGATTGAGGTGATGTTCGTATCCCATATCGCTCCGTGATACTCGAGTACATCCCCTAGCTGGTCCTTGATGAGCGGACTGAGAAGGGAGATGGACGAGACTCGGAATGTAGCGACATTTCCAAATGATGGGCCAGTTTTCTGAGTCTTATAAATTTGAATGGCATATCCTTCCCATTTGACTTTCTTCGCCTCGGGTAGAGTGGGAGGTTGCCATTCAACCCAATTGATCTCGTCTGTGTCGTCCTCGAGTGGAGGACCTTGGTAGAATGTCTTTACCTCCGCTCGGATCCCAAAGTGGTCAGCTTGGGATTGCTGGGGCTTCGAACGTTTGAAGAATCTGGACTTTTGTGTTTTCGCTGGGGTCACTTCAGGCGAGTCTGTCCATACTTGTGTCAGATGCAGTTCCTTCCATCAATCGCATCTTTTGAACACTCACCCATGCCTGCGATTTCGGGCAAAGCAGGAAAACAAGATCAGAGGGGCACTATTACTCAGAGAAACCGCAAAGGAAAATTGCCATGTTCTACATCACTACCAGAATCGCGGGCGGACTAGAGCCTTGTGGGTGGAGTGCCGGGCTGGAAGGTTATATCTCCACAGAGCCTTGTCCTAAAACTGCCTTCTTGCACCTGCACTCCGCCTCCACCAAGCAGGGTTTTGCTCACTACACAGCCTTGCTGGCCATGCTTTTTGTGAGGCTACTTTGGTCTTTGGGTAAATAAGTCCACCCCTGGGAGTTTTGAGGTCAGCCTCACCAAGGGTAGATGACCAATACGAGAGGCAGAATTGGCATAATTGTGGGGTAGAAAGTGCGAGAAGCAGATGCCAGGGGTGGACTTATTTACCCAAAGACCAAAGTAGCTGAGGCTGCATCGGTGGGAGATGCACATCTTCGTAACGATGGTGGAGAGCCTACTGGATTGCCGAGCAGCTGTGGTGAAGACACGTATGGGGAAGTGGCGATGCGTGCTGGCTGCCCGGCTTGAACGCCTGAAGCTGCAGTGATGAGAGCCCACCAATTACAGTATAGGTAGGCGCGAAAAGGAGATAGTGAGGACAGAAAAACTCATGTTAATCGAGCAACGTAATTAACACTGAAAGAAATCGCAATAATGTTAGGAAGTAATTTGAATGTCCGCCAACGCGTAAAGGATTTTGAGCTAGATGCGCTAGGGAGCCACAGTCGAACAATGAAGGCTGCTGCTCTGAGAAGTGTCTAACCTTATCTTCGAAGTCCGGGTTTGCTGTCCAGCTCGACGCCCCGATGAGGCGCGGTTTTAGATCCCATGACCCACACCCACACCCAAACCCATCCACTCACCCACCCAACCAACCACCCATTTCTTCACTCTAACGTGGTGCCAATGAAAAAGGTGACGGAAAAAATGAACTGGGCATACTGGCGATCATCCTCCCTAACAATGGAATCGGCATTGGCATCTTCATATTTCCGAGGCCATTAGATCGGCGTCCCGCGGTCCTTGAGCGATGATTATGATTATTGACCTCACTTCTACCTAGGTACTTACCTCGAATCTGCTGCCTGCCTGCCCCCCTCCTGCATCAATGCCGGCTCCCGCCAGTGCTATCCAGAAAACGGCTGCGGTGGCCATCCACCGTGAGGGCCTCAGTGTTCTTAGCTGTCCAGCCGACGCAGCACTGGAGTACGTTCTCGTTCTCCTTCCCGAAAGAAATATCATTAATAATTCTTCGAAGTATTGTCTTCTTACATGGACTCAATGGCCATCCCCATGATTCATGGGCTAATCACAAAACGGGGTTCTTCTGGCCTTCTGAGTTTGCCGGGAATACCCCCACTGTGCGAGCTATGGCATTTGGGTATATAGCAGATTTCAGCAGCGGGAGTCATAACTCAATGGGCATCACACAGCACGCCGAAGCGTTGTTGGTGAATTTGAGAAACAACCGGCCTAAAGAATTGGTAAGGCTTCCAGGCTAGCCGTATGGTCGCGAAAGTAACCTGTCGAGTAGAGACATCGTCCCCTTGCTTTTGTCTGTCACAGTCTCGGAGGGCTCGTCGTCAAGCAGGCCCTAGTGCTCAGCTCGATGAAGGATCCGTACAAAGAGATCCTGAGTTCGACAAGGCTGATATGTTTCATGGGTACTCCGCATCGAGGAAGTCACGTTCTCGAGAAAATGAAAGTCTCAATGCTCGAGAAGCTTGCCAAGGCGGCATTCCAGGAGATCCCCTACAATTTGAAAACTGCTCTGAAGCCACGGGCGAACGAACTGTTCGAGATAAACGACGCCTTTGCTAGTGTCAAAGGCAGTCTAGCTATCATCAACTTCTATGAGCAAAAACATGTGAGAGGCCTAGGTGAACTCATTGTTGACAAAGACTCAGCTGTCTTGTACTTTGAGAACGAAGAAAGCATTCAAGTCTACCGAGATCACAGGGAGTTAATCCGGTTCGAGAACGCCGAAGACGATGCATACCGGCTTGTCTTTCAGACTCTACAAGTCAAAATCTCTACTTTGTTAAGCCAAGACAAGGGCAAGGCGCACCAGGACGTTACGAGGCAGATGAGAATGGAATGTCTCCGAAGTCTCAAATTCCCCGAGTCGGAAAAACGAGCGAATGATATTTCCGAGCCAAGTGGGAATACTTTGGGTTGGCTATGGGAGGATGAAATTGGCTTTGTCAAGTGGCTGGAACGTGATCGAGGTATTTACTGGGTGGGAGGGAAGCCGGGATCTGGGAAATCGACCTTGATGAAGGAGATGGCATCTCAGTATCAAGAGAAGTATTCGAAGAAAGGTTTCGTCTGCGCAACTCACTTTTTTGATGATCGAGGAACTTTCTTGGAGCGATCGTTTGAAGGTTTTTTGAGGTCAGTATTAGAGCAACTTCTTCGACAGGAGCCGCTTCTCTTCGACTGCTTGATGGAAGCTTTCAGACAGCATTTTGATCATACATGGTAAGTTTATCACACAGAAACTGAAAGTCTTTGTCACGTATGCTGATAGATTCAAGTTGCTGTTGTCGGGAGGATGACGAAATTCGATGGAATCTTCGGTCTTTAAACGTCGCCTTTCGGACGATCGTATTGAAAGGTCCCTCGAATATTCGCCTCTGTCTTTTTGTTGATGCTCTTGATGAGTGTGATAATCCGGTAAAGGACTTTATTTCCTTCTTCGAAGAGCTAACCCGAAATGAGAAACTGCACATAAAAGTCTGTTTTTCTAGTCGAAATATCTCAGAAGACCTCCTTAGCTCGTTCTCCATGGGTCAGGGATTTATCCTCCAAGAGCGGAACTCGAAAGATATTAAGAAATTTGTCAACGATAGATTGTCGTCAAGTTTCTCGATCCTGGAGCACGACAAAGATTTGATATTTTCTCAAGATTTGTTGGAATTAAAGGATGAGATTATCCAAAAGGCGGATGGCGTATTCCTTTGGGTGGGTGATCCGTGCTTCCTGCAATATAACTCTGAAGCAAGGGAATGCTAATTCATACTTGAGGTCAACATTGTTCTTTCAGAATTCGAACGAGGATTGGAAAATGGCAACACAGTTGCCGAGCTTCGAGAGAACTTGAAAGCGATTCCGAGCGAACTGAGCGGGTTGTTCGATATCCTACTGGGCAAGATCGATCCTGCATATATCCCGGAAACGAACATCATGCTCTCGATTGTACTCATTGCAGTCCGACCCCTGACGCTGTCAGAGTTTCGATATGCTATGGCATTTAGCTCCGATAAAGAGTTTGATTCCTAGTAAGTCTTTGACCTTGCCGAGAACTACTCGCCTTCTTGGAAGTTTCCGGGGGTTGCATTAACCCTATTCGTGCATGTCTTGCTACTCCTGGGACATTTCTTTGCTCCTGAACTGTTGCCGACGCCATTACTAAAAATTATACTGACTTGGAAATTCTGGGCTTAAGTTCAGATATGAAAGCATCGAAGGCGGTGGTTCAGACGGATCTCGCGATGATGAAAAGGATCCGCAGCCGCTGCGGCGGCCTTCTCGAAGCCAAAGTTCTTCTGGATCCCGACGGCCCTACCAGCAACTCTTCTCCTAAAAAGATAGTTCAATTCATCCATCAATCTGTCAAAGACTATTTTATCTCGGGTCGAGAAGCTGTTAATACCAAGATATGGAATTCAAAGGATCTAATGGCTAAGGGGCAAGCAAATTTGTGCCAGGTCTGTCTCAAGTATATGTGCACCAGCGAAATCCAGAATGTTCCCTTGCTCCTTGAGAAATCTTATGATGTCCCGCAGGAAGATGAGAACTCCACATTCACGGAAGACTATCCGCTGCTGCAATATTCAGTGATGAGCTGGACGACGCACTGCAAGGAGGCCGAGAAGCTAGGCTTGCCTCAAAATGGCTATCTCGATGAATTCGGCCAGGAGGACAACAAACACTTCGAAATTTGGCGCGAGGTTCACGATTGGCTGAAGCCTTCGAACCCCTTTGGGGCGGACACTACCCCGCTACAGATAGCGGTCCAGTACGACATCATAAGTTTTGTCCGAACCCAACTCGAAAACGGCATGGATATCAATATAATTCTTAGCGGATGGTTCACATCTTATTTGCAAATGGCGGCCTATTTCGATAATGAAAACATGGTCGACCTGCTGTTGGACCACGGCGCTGATGTCGAAGCTAGGGGCAGTGGGTGTAAAAGCGTTTTAACAGCAGCTTGTCACTCGGGCAATGCTAGCATCGTCAAGAAAATCCTCAAGGCGGGCGCGGAAACCTCGAACTACGGAATGATGAACAGCCCATTATGGGCGGCTATCAGTTGCGGAAGCGGCTAGAGGCAAAATGTATGGTATTGATGTCAAATCTGTCTGTCTAGCTAAGTGGAAATGTCTGCTTGATATAGTGCTCTTA
>FJOG01000080.1:74730-94923 GCA_900073065.1 Phialocephala subalpina
GACAGCGGCTGCCCTCTCGGGGAAAGCAGAAGTAGTGCAAGCACTACACGATCACGATAAAGAGACCTTCCAGAATGACTGGAGCCGCCATATGGCATTGTTCTACGTGGGAATGGACAATTTGGAGAAACGGACAGTCTCCGATGATGATAGGATCGTAATACGTGCATCTGGAAGTGGCAGCGTCTCAGAGCTTTTCGTGACACAAGGCGTCGATTTTTTGCCTTCGGAAGCCTTGCCGTAAGTCTAATCTAGTGCCCTCTTGCTATCTCCTTCCTCTACAAGAGATCTGTCACAGGAGGAGCTGCCTTAAACAAATATAGATTCTCGTTGTGCTAATTCATTGTACAGCCCTGGATTCAATATATGTTGATGAAGAATTCGCATGCAGTCATCAAGAAACTTCTCGCCGATGATTCGGAAATGTGTAATCGTCGAGATCGCAATGGGATAACTCTCCTTCACCTAACGTGTATGGGTGGAGACGAAAAGGCCGTGAAGCTCCTCCTAGACAACGGAGCGGATCCTACAGCAGAAACAGGTGATGGGCTGACCATACTTCACGCCGCTCTTATGAACCGCTCTGCCTCCATATTACGGTATCTCCTCGGCCTAGGATTCGATCCCAATGTGAGTTTTACCTTGCCGGGACAATATATCCCCTTGCGCTCTGTCTCAGGAATTTTTTTCTGTCTCAGGGCTTTTGGGGAACTGTCTTTAGTTCTTCGAAATGAATAAAGAAAATATACTAATTCTGAATTCTTGGACTTTAGGTTGTGGATTATTATGGAATCACGCCCATTCATGAGGCCGCCAGAATCGGTTCTGATGTTCAATTGTCCCTGCTTATCGCAGCAAGAGGAGACAATGCCGTTTCTGACTCCCACGGCTTCCTTCCGATTCATCATGCAATGAGCAATTTAAGCCTCACAAACCACAAGGGGAACTTAAATGCCTTAATTCCTCAAGAATTTGGCATCGATGTCCCCGGCTGCGATGGATCGACCCCGTTACATATCGCAACAAGATATGGCAATCTCTCACACGTCCAATGGCTGCTAGAGCAAGGAGTCGACTTGATGGCCGTGGATTCGGATGGAAGGACAGCACTGCATTGTGTAGCAGCGAACAGTAACGAATACGCGCAAGATATCATGGAGCTGCTCATCGAGAAGGGGTTGAATGTCCGCAGGAAAGACGACGCTGGATTTACCCCGCTGCACAACACTTTGTACTGGCAAAAGGGGCCCTTTCGGTCGTCTCATAGGTCCGTCTTCAGAGTCCAGATATTCAAAGCAAAGGTTCGACTATTGTTGCAAAAGGGAGCGGATTTAAACGACCGGGATAATTGTGGGAACACTCTTCTCCATTTGGCTTGCGCCAAAGGAAGTCGACCGGTGGTCAGATTATTACTTGACGAGGGCGCGGATCCGGACCTGGAAGACTTCAAGGGATGTAAGCCTATCGAATTTGCTCGAAGAAATGATATTCGAGTATTGTTAGGGGATTAGATCGAAAAATCCTCATATCAGACTGTCCCACAGCACCTTCGGCGCCGTCACGTTGACGAAATGGTTATAGTCTCCCTCAACCCACCTCAGCTCCGCCTTGCCCTCTTTCTCCATATCCTTCTCCAACGTCATGAACTCGCCCTTCAGCACAGCCGATGCCTCTAGACAGTCAGGCACGCAATGCCTTGTACTCAAAACCACGATCTTCTGCGCTTCACTCTTCAACATCCCTCTTAAACTTTCTGTCGTGTAGTCCCTCCCTTGTTCGTTCTCCGGCGTGCTAGCTTGTTGATAATGCCCCAACGGAGTAGGATCCATCAACAGAGTAATAATCTCCATGAATACAGGATCATCAACCAACGAATCATTAATCGGATATACAGTCGCCTCATCGCGAATTCCATCCTCAACATCGGCAAAGACCTTCGGCTCGTAGTGATAGATTCCCGTCACCTGACGCATCGATCTCTGCCAGGCACCTGCCGGATCCAGACTTTCCAGGTCCTTGCGGTACTTCGCTGTGAATGCCGATGGTGGCCGACCGAGGAGTAGGCCGGTAGTCGCTTCGAGGATGATTATCTCGTTGACTTTCGAGTTGAGAGTTTCTTCGTTTTCCGGAGAGAGCTGATCGGTAAGGAGGAGCTGGTAGGTGGAGAGAAGTGTCATTCCTCCGATAGACCAGGATAATAATTTGAGCTTCGATTCCGGGTGAGCAAGGAGGGAGAGCTTTGAGATGAAGATTATAATGACAGAAGCTAGGTCATGTCTTAGACGAGTGCATATTTTATCGGGTGTTGCATTTGGAGCGTTGAGTGCTAAAGTATATTTGTAGACTTTAAATAAAAGTAATTATATTTTCAATAGAATTTATATTAATTTATTTCTTTTTTAGAGAATTATTTCCTTTTTCCTTTAAAAATAGCGTTAATTTCTATAGGTTATAATTAATAATTACGAGAATTCGAATTTTTTTTATTAATTTTTTTATTATTATATTTTATCGCATATTATTTTTTCTTTTCTAAAAATCGCTCGAATAATCGATTATTAATTTAAATCGTTATATTAATTATCTTTTATAAATCCTTAAGTTTATTATATTATATGAATTTATTTTTAATCGAATCCCGAAATCTTTTATAAAATCACGTTATTAATATTTCGTCATTTTAATTAATACGTTTTATATATTATTAAAACTCAATTATATAAGCAAAAATAGCGATATATTAGCGTAGTTTTTAAAGTTTTCTCTTAATTAATCTCCTTTTGTTTATATTTTCGAATATTTTAAAAATCTTATTTTTAAACTCGTTAAAAATCCCAAAAACCTTTATAATAAAATCGTTCCATTTATTAGTATTTATTCCGCAATCGAAATAATCCTTCTAAATTATCTCGATCTAATTAAAAGTAGCGCCGATAAAGAAAGTAATGGCTTATAATATTTCCTTAGTTTTAACTTTAAATTTTTCTTTATTAAACTTAATATATATTATATATTATATTAAATATAAGCGTAATTTACTCTTCGCTTTATCGTATAAATCAAATTTACGAACTTTTAGCGTTCTGGAAACCGCGCTAATCTCGATCGATAATAGCGTAAACTTAAAAATCGATTTGATAAATAAGGATCCGATAATAAATATAATAAAATACTTAATTAATATTACAAGAGATAATACTCAAAATATAACGATCGATTCGCTTAAATTAATTATAGAGTAATTATATATAATAAAGACTAAATAATTCCAATGAAAAGTAATATTTAAATATTATTATTAAGTATATTATAAAAATACTATATTTGAATTAAGTACGAAACTCCTATCTAAGGGAATCCTATCTGCTTATATAAAACCTTCTTACTCTTAGAGTCCCAAACGGTGGAATCCCCAATTCTTTCCGGACTCTATCAAATTAGACTCTATTACGTGACTCCTTAGTCCCGTCGCCCCATGATCCTAGGGTCTACTGCAAGTGAGCTTACTCGCCTGTTGAGCCTATGGTCCACTAGATCATGTGAGTCGTAACAAATTAATAGTAAATAATAATGGATAAAGATTCCCATTCCTTGCCGACAGGATATTATTCCGGCGATTGGCTTCCTAGATGCAATCAGGCTTGAAGATCTGATTGCTCAATAGAGATCATTATCGCGACTTATAGCATTGACGAGATTACCTTGGGCCTGAGAATCCCAGCTATTCTCCCCCCCTTCGTCTTCGAAAGATAGTTCAAATCGCCGTCATTAAAAACTTGCTCCTCCACAAGGGTATTGCAGAATATATATGCAATAGTGAGAGCAAAGAATTTGCCATGGATACTAATGATTCCCCCGGCAGTGGACTTACGAGAGATTATGCTGTTTTGGGAATTCGGGTTTTGTATGAAGATAGGAATGCCGTAAATCTCCTCGAGAGGTGGAGAATAAAACATGAGGTATTCAGAGAGATTTCGTTCTCCCTTCACAGTAGCATCGCCATCGCTACCCAGAAGCTATGGACTCATTATAAGACGAAGTGGCCTGGCAGACTCCCAAAGACGAAAACCGGGATATTGGTCAAGTAAGTTTCTATTTCTGACAAGTTTCTGTGCACGTTGACGTTGTGTCTTGTTTTCGCAAGTGAAGATTATCGTAGGTCTTGCTTGCTCTGCCGTCGGCCCTATTATGTATATATCGAGTAGCAAGGCCTTCCGCACAATTATACGTTTGCCCAATTGCTTATGTTTGGATGAAAGTAAGTTTCGAATAGGCTCGAGTACCTGACCGAACTGTTCTTTGGCGGGTCTGACGGTTTCCCAGCAGCGATTTTTTCCAATGGCATACCAACTCTTCCCAATAGAAAGGTGTGCCTCTACCCCGCTACGAACAAGGAATTGATCACTAGAGGAGGCTCTGCAACCGCGAATGAGGCTGGTATAGATACAGAGCAAGTTGAGCACTCTAAATGTGACTAAGAGGAAAGATATTATGGCGTTCACAGAAAAAATTAATAATTGAATACGTAATTATCTGCTAAGTTTATCGCGAAGGAGCACCGCATAAAAATCCACATATTCCACTCTCTGTCCAATCTCGACTTGATAATACCCATTCCCCACAAAATGATTGTTATTTTTTCCATCAAGCTTCCTTGGTGGTATCAAAAATAGTGATTAACGACTAGGTTTTGAGGATCTTCAAGGCGTTAGACAAATCTTCAATCTTCTTCGCAAGTTTCGAGCGGCGCTTCTTAGCAGACTTGGTCTCACCGACGATCCGTTCGAGCTTCTCAGATTCCAGGTTGATAACCCAGTCCTGAGTGAAAACTTTCAGGGGACTAGAAGGGCCATGCAACAGGTAGTAGTCAACAGCGAGTTGGAAGACATTGTCAATGAACCGGTCAAGCGCCAGGCTGTAGTAAGCATGAAGAATGTCATGAATCTCTTCTTGCAACTGCTCCACGTTGCTCTTGCCTTCGGCAGCTTTGGCAATGTCGTCCAAATTAACCATGTACTGAAGCTCTCCGTACTGCCTGATGTCCTTTCTAGCCTTAGGGCGCAGCAGCCCAGTGACTCGGTAGCCCCGAGCCTTCGAGAGAGCTTCGGTAAACTGTCGGTTGAGAGTGTAAGGCTTCTTGCGCTGTTCGACTTCGATCAATAGGCTCGCTTGGGCCATTGCCACCTTGTAGCGTTCCACTAGGCTCTCGAGGATTGCGGACCATAACTGGCCACGGGTTTGCTCTTCCGGGCAGATGGAACGAAATGCGGCGGCGATGAAGCGATGAAGGGTGATGATGATCCTGCTCATATAGATCTTAGTCATGTCGCCCCACTTGCGTGACTGCTCTGCAAAAGCCGTAGAAACTAAGTTTGCGTTGAAGGTGCCAAGGTCCAGGCCCCTAGATTGCAAGTAGACGTCATTGATCCATGCAGAAAAATCATCGCGCGGCATTGGTGTCCTATGCGGTGGGAGAGGAACAATGATGTCGCCAAGTTCGGCAAGCTCCCCCGGCGCAACGTTGTCCACTCCTGCCTCTTCGACTAGCGCTCGCAGTTTGTCTATCATCAACCCGACTGGAGTTTCTTCACAATCGCAATCGGCAGGCATCTCAGATGCCACAGACGATATAGATAGGTCAAGATTCTCGAAGTGTCGTGAATGGGCACCCTGCTGAAAATCGGCACTGAAAACATCAGTGATGTTTACCACGTGAGTGATGAGACGGAGCTCGTCTTGGTCAAAAACCGGATCTGCGTTATAATCGGCGGCCAATGCTGCCCTAGCACGATCCTGGAAAGTCTCAGCAATGCGACTAAGAAAACTGCGTTGCTCGCGCTCATCCTGGCGAGGCGGCCCAAGGCTGTTTAGTTCCCTCTTGCATTCTTTAATTTGATTGCTGACATCCTGGAGCAATTTAGGAAACTCGCGTCGGGTAATCTCGACTAAGAGCGACCCGAGCTGCTCTTTGAGGGCTGGGATGCCTACTCGATCCTGTGGAAGGTCAATCCATGGGTGCTGTTGGAAAATCTGATCAAGCTCTGGCTGCTCCTTTGAGCCGCTACTCGCTCCACGATTGCGGACAAGGAAGTAGCCAAGAGTGAGTGGCCGTTTCTTGCCCTGAACAAGGTCACAGACGGCGGCCTGCGCACTAGGTTCAAGTACCAAGTCGGGCTTGGTGAGCACACCGAGGGTACGCTCACCATTCTTGTCGTAATCTTCCGCAAGCTCTAAGATCTCTTGCGTGGCAATGTCGACGTTACTCGGCAGCACTGCTAAGATAATAGTGCGATCGTCTCTGATATACCTCTTGACCAGATCCTTCACCATGACCATGTCATCTTTAGTGGTTCCCTGCGTAGTGGTGCGGAAAATTCCTGGGACGTCAATGATGGTGAGATAGTCCTCGTCAGGCCCGTGCACCTCGATCTTGAGGACGTCTTCGCTAAAAACGGCGCCGTTCCCGGTTGATATGTCGGCCCGCAAACCCATTCTTTCATTGGCCTGATATTTCATTGAGCTGTCTGAGTCGATTATAGATATTCAAGTCTCACTAACCTTCTTCAAGATGTCCACAAACTGCTCCCGAAATTTCAAACCCGAAGACATGCGCGTTTGGAATGTCTCGACATCCTTCCTATAGTCCTCTGACGCGTGTGGGCCAGGAATAATGCGTATATCAACACGGTCATCGCTATTGCGTCGAGATGTGATCTGCGTTGCATGACGAGTGCAAAGGCTTTGGTCTTTAGGAAACGGAATTCCAGTCAGACTTTCCAGCAAGGAGGATTTGCCAGAGCTTTGATCTCCGACTACAACAAGCTATTTTACGTATGAGCTTATGTGGAATCATACTCAATATCGGTCTTCTGATCTTACCTGAGGGAGAGGCACATGTTGGCCAATATTCAAGTCGCGGAGCTTGTCGACCTTTTCAAGCAATGCCGGATTTGATAAGGCGATGATGTCCCGGCCGACGGCCATTTTTTGAACTTATGGGCAGAGTAATCGATATGATGAGGACGTGTTTATTCAAGAGGAGGATCAGCGAGAGTACTGACTTGTTCAGGAAACCAGCGGTTAAATAAAAGAAGACTGTAGAAATTTTTGACTCTATCTTCAAGGTCCACTCGTCCCTTTTATAATCGAAGGAGCCATTCGAGCTGCTAAAAGTTTCGATAAGAGACGAAGAACCAGCAGCTGTGCGGCGGCAGTGTCTTGGCGTTAGTACAGGGCTTGGCTCGCAGTTGGCTCTTTTTGAGGCTCTCAATATTCAAAAGACTACCACTAGCATGCCACATGCGTGGTTGTGCAACATTTTCGTCCATAAGAGCGATAAGTTCCAGCAAAAGTGAAATGACCAATGCAGATTGGTCGAGATACAAGAAATCGAGCGCAATTCTGATGCTCTGATATCATCTGTGGTTGGCTCGCTGTGAGGCATGCATGTGCACATCTCCCCAGTTGGCCAGTTTTGAGGCTGCGGTTACACCAAGCTCTACGCGAGGCGCTTTATTAAGTCGCAAGGAAAATGTTCTTATTCTGTGGTTGGCTTGTTGTGAGGCATGCATGTACACCTCTCCCCAGTTGGCCAGTTTTGAGGCTGCGTTTACACTAAGCTCTACGCGAGGCGTTTTAGTAAGCCGCAAGGAAAATGTTCTTATTCTGCGGTTGGGTTGATGTGAGGCAATCTATTGTGCACTTCACCTGCCCCATTGGTCGGTTTTGAGGCTGCTTTTGCACTGAGCCCCACGCCACAGCAGATTGTAATAGGGATTGGTCCACCACATTGGGCGCAGCCCCATCGAATATGCAAGAAGCAGGCAGCCTTTCTGCACAGACTTGAGTTGAATCAGCCTGGCAAAGGAGTTGTGAAGAGAAATGTGAATATAAAGTCGGTGGTCGTCTCTCTAGGAAAAATGTTCTGAAGCAACTCTCTCGCCTCGACCTCATACACTTCATCTCTCATAAACAGTCCTGGGCATAGCTGCTTTGTGAAGTGGCCCAGGACTGCACAGTTCTCAACTCCTTTCCTTTAAACAACAGGAGCCGGGTCTCCTGTGCACTAAGCAGGAGGCCCGCACCGCCTGACCCTTGTCAAGCAACGAGCCGCGTGTTTGCAGAGCTTCAAGTCAACACGTCTCCTTTTACCGTTCGGACCGCTACGATCCTTCAGCACCCTCGTCAGAGAACTTCGGCTGTAGTGCGTATGTGAGCGACGACGCGCGCGAGTCTTGCAGCGCACGCGAAAGTTCCTCACCACTCGCTACCTTCCCGTCGTTATCGGAGAACGAGAGTGCCGACAGTGTCCATTCAGGATTAGGATTTTCTTTTAGTGCTCAGCAAGACAATTTCCCGGGTTACAACACCTTTGACGGCGACAACCTCCCCTACTCTCCTATACCAGATTCCGCCCACCCTTGGGACGAAACCCAGCAGCAGTCCTACGACTCAATTTCGGTCGAAACAACAGCAGTAATCCAGCAGCAGCCCTACGACTCGACCTCGGTCGAAATAAGAGCAGGCTCTCAAGACGGTAGCACCTCTCGCCACCGTTGTGATAAATGCAACAAGAGCTTCGCTGACAACAACGGCTTAAAGCGTCATGTCGAAACCATACATGAACATGGCCAGGTCGACTGGGTTTGTACTGTCAAGAATTGTGGCAAATATGGTAGACCAATCTTTAGGAAGGATAATTTTAGGCGGCACTGCAAGAAGAAACACCCTACGGTGAATCTCAAACAGTTTGGTCTCTGAATATGCACGCGTCTGCGTCTCTTTTGGCTGGGAAGCCATCGTATTAGACTCCTCAGGATCGAAGGCCTTTGCAATGTCTTGTCATCGCGCTAGAGGAGGTAGATCGTCGGCAGATCATTACGTGTAGTGTATCTCCAAATCATCTGGTCCGAGACGGATGATCCCCGGATCCACGAAGTGCAATGACTGTATTTTATTTACAGGCCAATGATAAAATATAACTACGTGTTGCAACATCTCGGCTGCCTCTTTAATATGTCGCGGCGTTGTTCTCTTTGATATTATACTAACTGTTCCAGACTACTTGGGGTAGCCGGCATATACCAGTACTAAAGTAGTATCTCACCTGATGTTGTCGGTACCTGGTCTTTGTACCTAGTCTTTGTGCAGCTCGGATTTTATTTTCTCTACTTTTCTAGGCATTGTCGGGACCACTAGCAACGGAGCTCAAAATTGAATTTTCTTCCATTGACATCCCTCACGAGCAGATGGTGTCCTGACATGTTGCTTGACGAGGCGGTCCCTTGGTGGCGCCAACCCGACTACAGAATTGTCTAGTCACTCCTGCCATATCTCATGCAATCAGCCACTTCTGCGACCTGGACGAGCAACGCTTGGTAGCATCGAGCAAGGTGGTGCTTATCCATAAATAAGGACCTCCTCCAACAATATCCAGGTCCATATGCTACTAATGCTCTGTATTAAAATTAATTACAACAGGTAATTGGATAGCATAGTATATCTTGATTAGAAAGTACCCCTGCCGATATAGAATCCCATCCGGCAGGAGAAATCATTAAGTGGTCTGAGTCGACTTTCGTAGATGAATCGGAGTTGCGCCTGAAGCACCATCCACTGAGACATTCGCTCGATAAGTCAAACCCCCCTTTAACCGACCACCCCCTGTAACCGGCCACCTCGCTTAATTCCCCTCTACCTATTTTCAACTATAATAACTTTTTATCTACTCAATAGTTATATGAGATAACGTAGAGGCAATACTAATAGGCTTATCAGAGTCTATTAGTATATCCTGCCGGTCCCCAGTTTCTATTTGTGCCCTATAAATATCCTCGATACTAGCGAACTTGGAATTTAGACTAGTCTTAACTTTCCGTCGTTTCTTAGGCTCCAACTGCTGTACCCTAGCTTCAAGATGTTTTATTCGACGCTCATGCTAAGCAATAAGAAAATCCTTCTCATTTAAACCTTTAACCACCTTCTTAAAGAGTACCCTAGCGGTTGCAGTGCTAACTGTCTTAAACCCCGTGATTTGTCTAGCTTGTTCTCGGACATCTTTACTCTTTTGGGGTGTTCTCTACGGAATAAATAATCTATCCTCGTTCTATTTAAGTACTAGAACATTCCTTGAAGTTATTGGAGTTTCCTTAGTCTGTTTATTACTATTTTCAAGTAATAATCGGTTCATGAGGGGCTTAGACATCCGCACCGGCCATAACTTTAAAGCTTTTTACCTCGCCTCGCAATTTTTGAGTATTAAAGCATTTATCCGAGCTAGTTTATAACACTTTAAGAAATTTATCTTCCCAATTGGAGTTAAATCGTTTAAAAAGGTCAAGGCACCTAGCCGTTTTCGGTAAGCCCCTTTTAAGGGGGAGAATATAGATAAATCCAGAGGTTAGAGTATATGCGAGGTATGCGGTGGCAAAAACAATAAGTGGATATTGTTTTGGAAGTACTCCTATATAAATTCAGTTGTTTTATGGCTTTTATAGCCATCTAGAATGAGCAGACGGGGCTCCTTAAGATTACGTGGTACCGATTAGGGTATAAACACTATTTTTAACCATTTTAAGGCAATAGTATCAAATGTCCATTTATTATCGGTAAAATCGAATTTCTAGCCTTTAAAAGGTTTTAACTGGGTAGAAAACCATTGTTATTGCACCGATTTGCCCTTAAAAATAATAAGTGGGTATAATGCTTTGCCGGTTGCCGAGATGCATTTAATGAATGAAGTCTAACTTTTAGATTTTGGTTGTTTCTTTTGAATAAAACGTTTCTAAGCACTCCCGACTACTAATCTATTTTCCCTTTGGCCTTCTATGATCCCTGCTTCGTCCATATTCCACTTGTTCTTTGGCTTAATAGCCCTTATAGTAGGAATCTCCAGTTTTTGAAATTAAGCCTTTAAAATATCGGAAGTAGTACTATTAACGCGTACAGAATCGATTCGGAATTGCTTTTTGGTCTTAAAAACAGGATTTCGGCGGAGAAAACTAACCATCTATCGTTTGCCTAGTGGGAGAGCATTATAGCGGGCGGCCAAAATACGGCCGGCGAAAGCTCGAATCTAAGTATGCGTAAAATTTAGCTTTAGATTCTCTTGAATTAATACTCAATCTGTTAAACGTTATTCTTGAACCGGAGAAAGCCTCTAGTAAGGCGCTTTAGCTTCTACTCTAGAAACGCTGCCTCTAATCCTGTCTCCAAGAGTGCCCCTCGGGACCCCCTACTCCAAACTAGCTTTTCGGATAAATTAGCCATTCGCGATTGCATTTAGAGCAAATTGGACGTCGTCTTCAGTATATGAGGGCTTTATAATAAGTTCTAATTGTAATTTTTTTTGGAGTTGTTTTATTAAAGGATTATTATATTATTTAAATTTTAAATGTGTGTGTAGTATAGCGGTGAGGTTAAGCGAGGTGGCCGGTTACAGGGGGTGGTCGGTTAAGGGGGGGTTTGACTTAGGTGCTTGAATCGGAGAACTGACTTTCGACATCTCCACTAACATTCTGAGGCCGTACTGACTCATCTGGTAACTTGGGAATAATTTTTTAGTGTGCTCCTTCGTTTGCATTTGAGACAACACACTGTTCTCATAGGATTGACCAGATCGAGCTATTGTACAAAGCGCTCTTTGTGGGTTAAATGGGAATAAACTAGCACTACGCTATACCGATTCGATATTTTGATAATTATATATACTTGACCAGCCTAAATATATACCTCTATCTATTCAAACTTCTGTATTCGTACAAGCTGAGCCTGGTTTAGATGAGAGAGCGCCGCGGTTAGTCGCTTCTTTAGTAGGCTAAAAATTGCAACGTCGAGCGGCTGGAGTAAATGCGACGTGTAAGGCGGAAGAATAAGGAGGATAATTCGATTTTGAAGACAGTGAGCTATAAAGCTCCCACTGATATAAGAGTCGTGGCCGTCGTATATAAGAAGACGCTATTGGCCATTCGCTTTCGTACGAGTTATAGGTTCGAAGACGCGTTTAAGCCACTCCAATCTATGAAGATTACTTGTCTAACCCTTTATATTCGTTGAAAAGAACCAATTATCGAGGACTTTGTCCGGTATCTAGTTCTGTAAGACGTTCTTAAGAAGTACCTTCTCTTGTGCGGGCGAGAGTTTCTGCTGTTGCTAGCGGGTTTGAGAACGCGATAAGCGGCCGTAAGCGCGACGCGTCACAGAATTTTTTGGAAGCTTTAAGATCTTTTCTACTTCGTACGGGGAATTATACTTGCCAGATTGAATTCCTAATAGAGCTTTATCTATTTGACTTTCACAAGTAGTAGGAATACTTTTGCGACGAACTATTATTGTATTATTCAAGTTTTGAGTAAGTAGTCACGGAAAATCCCCCCCGTTACGCCACGACTTACGTTATATATATAACAAGAATTTTGTATTCTTTTGTAAAATGGTATGTATGTACCGATGGTGTATTGTACAGTCATTGGGATATATTGACCTTTTACAAATTCTGTCCAGAGAACTTGACACAAGAATATAACACTTTCCATATCTATAGAACTCAATATCAGAAAATAACCCTTTCCATATTCACAAAATTGGACAAAAGAACATAACCCTTTCCATAGCCACTGCCCTTCTAATAAGAAATCTCGTTGGCGAAGTACTCTTCAAAGAACTCGATGACATCATCCGATGCTACAGGAATGGTTGCCCAAGCATTACCAAGCATCATAGTGGTCTTAGAAGTATTAGAGGCAGGTAACCACTTGGTAAGATCACCTCCATTTGGATTACCAGTGTTAATGAAGTTAACCCAATAGCTAGACAAAACGTCTCCGATCTGGTAATCAGTACTGGTCCAGTTAAGGGTTTCTCCAGTCAAAGTTGTTCCCCATGGCATGTTATCAAAAGCATAGTTCAGTTCACTGCCGTGGAATGCACCTGAGCTTTGTCCTGGTGGCGCATGGGTCCAGTAATAAGAGTAGATATTGCTCTTCGCTCCACCCTCTGCCCATAGGTTAGCCCAAAGGTGGGTTGAGACGAGACTTTGGTTGCGGTAAAAATTGTTTGTCTGGTTGCTAGCGTCGATATCATTGCTGGCAGGGAAGAGCTCGAGGAATTTGTCGTACAGACCCATTGGGGTGAAGATGGCGGAGTTTGATGACTCGTAGACTGTCTCGTTGACAGCAACACCAGGAGTGGCTCCACTTTCATCTTTGTTGTTGCCGGTCATGACTGGGACATCATTTTGCAAGTAATTGGCGAGGGTTGCTTCGTAACTTTGTGGGAAGGCATAGCCATCAAGGACCGGCCGGTACATCGGAGGCTCCATATATGCCTGATTTCCATCAAAGGGAGTCCCAACAAAGGTTGTATCTTGGTTCGAAGTGCTCAAAATGATTTCGGCCGAGAGGTTACGAGCGTCAGCGATGCTGGTGACGTTGAGTTGTGCGAGAAAAGTTACTCCTTGTGCCTCTGCAACACTCATATTACGATAACTCGTGGCAAGAGAACCAGTGAGTGGATCATGGGGGTATCTTACACCACTTTCAGCAATGGCGCCTTGGAACAAGCCCGTTGAAAGCGGAGAATAGACGTGGAGAAGAGTGGAGGCGGCTCCTGCCGACTGGCCGCCGATTGTAATCTGAGAGATGTTACCTCCAAATAAGTTGATGTTCTCGTTGGTCCAATGCAACGCTGCGAGTTGGTCATGGAAACCATAATTGCCTGAAGGTAGAGTTCCATTGTCGGATTTTTCATTGTACTCGGTATTAAGTTCTGGATGAGCAAGGAATCCCAAGGCTCCGAGTCTGTAGTTGATCGTGACAACAACAATATCTTTAGCTGCGAGAGCAGATGCTTCGTAGGTCAAATCTGATCCCGAGCCCTCTGCAAACCTACCTCCATAGATCCAAAAGTAGACTGGCAAGTTTGACGTGCTGGTGAAATTCTCAGGAGTCCATACATTCAAGTATAAGCAGTCCTCGTCGTAATCGACCCCTGTTGATTCCATTGACGTAGGGCACGAAGGGCCTAGAAGTTCAGTTAGAAGATACTTCATTCACTTGCTTATTGAATATACACACCGAAAGTAGTCGCATTCAAAGTTCCATTCCAGGCACTAGCTGCGGGCGGATGTGCTGAAAAGTTAGTCAATTTTTATTCACTAAAAGAGGGAAAGAACAAACTTACTCCATCTGCTAGATCCTGAGACCACCCCACCAAATGGAATACCCTTGAAGACATTCACGCCAGAAACATACTCGGAGGTAGTTCCCATGATATCTCCATTTGCTGTTGAAACAACAGGATTCTTGACGGCGGTCGCCAGGTTAAACAGAAACCCGGCCAAGAGGCCAAGACAGGTTGGAACGAATGTGCGACCCATAGTGAGGATGGTAAAAGTGTAGTTGTTCAATTGCTGGTCTGTTATTCGGTTTCCGAGGCCTTCTTACATCGGGAATATAACAACTGTAAGATTCCCCTTCTTGTATTCTTGAAGTCTCCCCTGCAGCCCCTGTAATCAAACGCGGCATCGATTCATCGAATGCGCGGCGTGGGCCAGGGTCTAATTTTACGGGCGTATGAACACGCATTTATTTGCCGTCGCAATTGCATCTTTTGCTAACCCGCCCCACCTTCCCCCCGCATATCAAATTGTACGTATGGATGCAGAATTTCGATTCAAAGTTCTTTCCCCAATGGCACTACAATATGCCAAAGTTGGTATTAAAATGCAAGTAATCCGGCCGGTCCAACAGGTTATTGGTAAAAAAATAGGAAAAACAAGCCGCGGAGTAGAAAAAGGGAAGGAGGTTGCATTTTTCTTACTCTCAAAATATGAGATGAGAGCGGATTCTAGGAGGGCCTTTGTCTTTATCCACCCCGTTTCTGGCAAAGTCCCTGCCGATGACAATTCTCCAGATCAAGAATAGATCTCTTGGCCACGTCAACCATTCTGGTGATTCTACCGGCATTAATGTGGTTTATCAGGATCTTGCGCATATCATGACCCTATAGTACGTATGTGAGGGGCTAACGCCTGCTTGCAAAACCTAACGGTAACTCATAACTTATAGCAATACAAAGAGGAATACACACGGACTGCCGAGGTACATAGCCACAGCAACAAAGGTCACATGACGAAGTCCAATCCACGGGTCCAACCCGTCACAAAAACACTCCAAAAAAACGATTTTTTGACCCTAGTAAAAACCGTCAATATTTTATAAAATACTCTTTAAATATTAATATGCTTCAATTACTATAAAATTAGACTCCTATTAAATTTTTATTAAATAAAAATAAGTAGAAACTTGTTAAATAATTTTTTTGGCGAATTTTGTCACGGGCACGCTCCCGGGGTCACGTGTTACCGCCCGTTCCGGTTCTCACGATCTACCAGGGACTATCTACAAATAGGCCTAGCCCCAAACATGACCCGCAATAGGCCCGTACCTATATCTTCTTAACCGTAGCACTGTTCCTGCTTCTTCTCCTTTCCTCCTTGGCTTAAGATCTTCAATAGAACTGCCTCTTGCTCTCCTGATTATCCGTTACACCTATGCTCGGCACCGAGGTCCTGATATGCGCAGGGTTCTGATAAACCATGTTAGTGAGTTTGGACGCGTAACACCGGGACGCAATGCGAAAAGCTTCAGTTCTTTTTTTCGAAGTCCGAGAGGTAGTGACAAGATTCCTCCGTATTGGTAATTGAAGGAAGCCATGCGGGTAAGTCTTCAAGCCCCTATATACTAACTTCGTCGTCCCTGCTTTTCTATGCCAGACAACTAGTAAACATGCGTCTGTCCACCACCACCCTATTCTTGCTGGGTCTCACCGCGAGCCCATCACTAGCAGCATGCCCCTATGCTGACAAGCTGGCTCGCGCCGAGTTACCCAGCGAGCACCCGCCATTTGAGCGTCGAGCGGCAGCTGCAGACAAGAATGGTGTCTTCTATATGAACCGAATTGCTCCCTCTGCTTCAACTCTGTATGTGGCGAACGCCGATGGTTCTAACGAACGAGCGCTCCTGGCAACCAACGAGTCCGTCTTCGAGTATCACGGTCACTTCTCGCCCGATGGCAAATTTATCACTTTCACCTCGGAACGTGTAGATGGAAATGCTGACTTGTACCGCGTGAACGTGGATGGGTCGAACTTGGTAAATATCTGGCCCTCAATTTTCTTTTCCTAGTCATGGCGCTTTGGAAAGCAAATACTGATTGATACCTCAACTTGGGAATAGACCTCGCTCTTGGCAACTCCATCGTTTGAGGATCATGCTCAGATCTCGCCCGATGGCACGAAAATGGTATATATAAGCACAGCCGGCAACTACATGTCCAATGTCTGGGTCATGGACTTCACCACCGGCGAGCGCTACAATCTGACTAACACAGCCCTAACGGCTGGTGAGCCAACAGAAGTCAGCCCTGATGGACACTACCGGCCCAGATGGTCGCCCGACGGAGAATGGATCTTGTTTTCCTCGGACCGCAATACCGACTGGACAGGTCACAGCAATGGCACGGGCTGGGAACACACACAGGAGCTATCTGTCTACGCCATCCGACCCAACGGTACTGATTTCAAGCAAGTAGTTAGCAAGGCCGGCTACTCATTGGGCTCCGCGAACTGGTCTCCCGATGGCAGTCGTATTGCTTACTACGAGATAACCCTTGAAGATACGTACGGTGCCCACACCGCCTTCGAAGCCAACGAGACCACCAGCCAAATTGTGTCGGTCGACTTTGCCACTGGATTAGACCGCATTGAACACACATCTGGCGATGGTCTCAAGTTCGGACCTAGTTATGTCACAAATACCACCATCGGCTACCTTCTTAAGGGTGTTGCTGAGGGTATCAACTACACTGCGTACGACAATGTTCACCAACAGTTTCTGGGCGGCGTCCGCAACCCCTCTTGGCCCGCCGACGGCTCCCTGATCGTTTATGAGAAGACAGGCTGGGACATCAGACCGCTCGAAAAGACGCTTTATAGCTGGCAAGACGACTACGAGTACCGATTCATGGATGTGTTCCCATTGCTGTCGCAGCAGGACCGCTTAGCTTACACCCAAAAGCAAACCGGCAGCGGTAATTCGTCTATTATCAGCAGCGATGCTGACGGAACTGACTTGGTACTGACCTACAACACCTTCACCACCGATGCGATTAGCGTAGCCGAGGCCGCCTCAGGATTGGCAGGCAGCTTCCAGCCTTCGTGGAGCCCCGATGGAGAGTGGGTTGCTTTCGGTGTGGGCTTCTGGTTTACCGATCGTGTCGATGCCGGAGCCATGCTCTACAGGGCTACCGCCAACGGGAGCTACAACGAGGTCTTGACTGACGGTTCTTACAACACCGGTTTCCCAAGTTACTCACCTGACGGAGAGCAGCTTGTATTTCGTGGGTGGGACAACACCACCGGTGTACCTCTCGGACTTAAATTGCTCAACCTGACCTCGGGTGTCATCACCAACCTCACCAACGGATGGGACAACACGCCCGGCTGGTCCCCAGACGGAACCAAGGTCGTCTTTACGCGTAATACCAATTGGACGGCTGAGTACGGTGCTCGCTGGTACGCCGACCGCTTCGATGTCTGTACCATTAACCCTGACGGTACCGACTTGCAAGTCTTGACCACGAGTGGCGCAAACGACGCCCACGCCGTTTGGACTGCTGACAACAAGATTTTGTACAACTCGGGTATGTACGGTTTCCGTGACGAGTGTGCTGTCTACGACAATACGTTCCAGCCTTATGGACAGCTTATTATCATGGAGAAAGATGGTAGTAACAAGACCATGTTGACGGATTCCATGTGGGAGGACTCAATGCCTCTTTATGTGTTGAATTAGGTTTTGGCTGTATATGGTGTGAATAGTTGTTGATATGGATTGTTTTGGGATCTTCTTTTCTATATACATATTTATCAATCTGGAATCGCCCGCCGTTCCACATATAAAATCGACGGGCTCTTTCATTTCGATCGAACCCATGAGGCCCTTTGCATGCTGAAATTTTTATGAGAAAATTGAGCTTGAAACATAAGATATCTGGGTTGTAACGCAATAGTGAACCCGATGAGCACGGTCAATAAGGAGGAGAACTATGTGATTTCAACGGCTCGCTAACTAAGTAGCCAACCAGAGGCCACAAATACAGATATTCCCAAGGTGTAAAGGCGTAGCTTTAATTCTCCATACTATATTCTTTTTATAGGGTTGCCCCCAAACCCCTAGGTCTCGCAGGCAGGAAAGTTATTGCCTAGCGCAGCGCAGGGGCTTTAGAACCCCACCCGCTGAAAATCACGTGGTTTAGAGTGTGGGGGTTCGGGCAGGTCGAAAAAAAAGTTTGGAATCGAGTTTCGAGTTTAAAAATTAAAAATTAAGGATTAAAATTTTTAAAAATAATTCTTTTAATTTATTCCTTTTAAAATCATATTTTATATTATATATATTAGACCAATTATTTATAGCTAGCTCCGTTTATACTCTGCAAAATATAGAAGTAAATAACTCGATATTCGATCCCTGTCGAAATGATTAGTTTAAACAAGGTCAAAAAAAACTTAGATACCTTAGGCAGCTGAGGCAGCCGAGGCAGCCGCCAAAGGAACATCAAAATCACGACATTTCGTTTTTTATTTACGAACCCGCATCGTATTTATTCTCTTATAAAATTTTATAATAAGTTTATATATAAAAAGCTCTCAATTAAGAGAATATTTGCGCAATTAAACTCGAATTAATTCGTCTTTTAGTTTCTTTGATATTTACATTAAAAGTTGCGATCAATATGTAAAGCTTTTACTGCCCGACAGAATTTGCCTTAAAGAAATCAATCGATCATATCGATTCTAGCTTTAATTACAAATATCAAAAGAATTAAAAGACAGATTAATTTAAGCTTAATTGCACAAATGTTCTATTAATTGAGAGCTTTTTATATATAAACTTATCATAAAATTCTATAAGAGAATAAACACGATGCGGGCTCGTAAAGTCGAAAGCTTAATGCGACTGGTATTTTAATGAGGCTCGTCGGAGCAGTAAAACGTTTCTTTAAGCGAGTTGCCCCGGCCATTAAATACAAGTATCGACCAGTTTACTTATGATTTCAAACCGTTATAAAAAAACGCAATTTAAGAGCTAATAACTTAAAGAGTATATCATTAAATAGAGAAAAAGTAGTCCTCCGTAGGGGCACCCCTGCGAGGCCTGCGGAGCAAAATGCCAAAGCGTAGAGACAAGAGAAGGTGGGGGAGCGCTTGTGAAGTACGAGCCGCGCGTGCTAGGCCCCCCACCTGAACGAGGAACGAAGCGATGGCATTTTATTTCTAGTCTAGAAAAGTATGGCGAACTCAATCTGCTAGCTCCCTGGTAGTTACTGTTGGTACGTCCGGATGAAACAGGGTGATCACGTAGCACTAAGATCTTAGTCTAATGCTCATAGTAATCGATTCTGTCTGTCTGTCTCCAGAAGGGGCACCTAACTACCTATATAACCTAAGGAAATGATACTGAGACAATGGTTGTCAAAGGGATGGAGGTCAAAGCTCCACCCCTAGATTCGCCCCTCCATCCCATCGCTAAGCGATCACATGATTATACCGACAGTTACCCTTACTAGTGGCGAGCACAAGTGTAGCAGGTAATCAAGAGAGTAAGAGGCAGCTCTATTGGAGATCTAAAGTTAAGGAGGGAAGAGGAGGACAGAGGAGAAGCTAGAGTATATCCTTAGATCTGGTACACTGGTTTGATGCTAGTTTACGTGCATGCACATGATACTTCTCCCCTTTTCAATAATATAGCAACACCTGTGCTCGCGATACTTGGCTCACCTCTCCTACTCTTATATACGCCTAGCCTTCGGCCCTTTTGTTTAGCCTAAGCTCACCTAATCGACCCGCCGTAATTGAGATTCATACGTTGAGCAGGATCTCCTCCGATTGTCCATTTTACTTTCCATGCTATGGATTAAAAAAACTTTTTAGTATTTTAAATATTATTTTTGTTTTTTATTATTATTATATTTTTAAATAAAATTTCATATAATTTTTAATATAAATATTATTAAAAATTTTAATATTATAATTATTATTATTAAAAATATATAATAAAAAATTTAATTAATATCGAATATCGAATTAGAATTCATTTTTATTAATATAATATTTATATTAATTTGAATATTAGA
>FJOG01000080.1:96530-112174 GCA_900073065.1 Phialocephala subalpina
AATTTTAATAAATATTAAAAAAAAATTCAAAATAAATAAAATAAATAAAAAAAAATTCAAAAAAAAAATTCGATATTAAAAATATAATCATTTAAATTATTAAATTGAAATTTAAAAAAACTTAAAAAAAATTATTATTAATAATTATAATTTTTAAATTTATTAAAAATTTATAAATATAAAAAATAAATACGTATTTTATTAAATTTATTAAATTTAAAATTTTAATTATTAATTTATTTTTTATATATTTTAATATTTTTTAATAATTAATTAATTTAAAATTTGTAATTATATTATTTTTAATTTTAATTTATTATATAATTAATTTTATTTTATATTTTTTAATATTTATAAATAAATTATTAATATTATTAAAATATATATTTTTAATAAAAAAAATTCTTTTGAAAATCTCGAATTATTATAATTATAATTTCGAAATATAAAATTTATATTATTAAGATTTTATATAATATTTCTTTAAAATATAATAAAAAATTTATTAAAAAATTAAAAATTTAATAAAAAATAATAATAAATATAAATTATATAATAAATAAATTAAATTTAAAAAAAAATTTAATAAAAAAAATTTAAATAAAATCGAAATTATAATTATAATAATAAAATTATTTATATAATTTATAATTATTTGAAATTAAAATATTATTTTTTATAAATTTTAAATTTTTAAAATATATATAATATTTATTATAATTAATTAAAAGTTAATAAAAATGAAATTTTATAAAATATATATATATATTTATTTTTTATTAAAAGATTTCTATTTAAACCTTTTTTTATTCGATTAATTTAATTAAAATCCAATTATAATTATAAAATTCCAAATAATAAAATATTATAATTAAAATTTTAAATAAAAATTTTCTTTGAATATAAAATAATTAATTTAAACTTTTATAAAAAACTTTAAAAATAATTTAAATCGTAATATTTTAAAATATATTAAATAAATAACTTTAATATTATATAATCGCATATATTAAAAAAAATATTATATTCGAAATTTATTAAAATATAATTATAATTTTAAATTTATATAAATATAAATATAATAAATAATTAATTATAATTAAAACTTTAGAAATTTCTAATTATTTAAAATACATATTATTTATAAGAAGAAAAAATTTAAATTCTTAATTTTAAATTATTATATTTTAATAATAAATATTATATTAAAATATTAAAAATATTAAAAACTTTTAATTAAAAATTTTTAAATATAAACTTTTTAAATATATAATTATAAAACTAATCGTAATATACGCAATTAAAATTAAAATTATAATATTTAAATTTTTGCTCGAGGTGCCCATGGTACTTATAGTACCAAGGGCCATGCTTTTTTTTCTATGGCCTTAGGCCAAGTTCGTTCTCGCTAGGCGCTCGGGGCACTATGGGCAGCCTCAGGCAGCATAGGACCACGTGCCAGTTTTGCCGTTGCAGGGTGATTGAAGCCAAGGGTTTTGTGGTCAAGGGGATTAGGTTAAAACCCGTCTGTTCTTAAGGCCCACGCGGCCTCAAGAACTTTCTCCCAAGTGTGCCATTCATCGAATGGGGGATGGCCAGTTACTGGCTTCACCAGCGCAACGCCATTCGGCGCCTGGAGTGTGGCGTTCTGCCTGAGGATGATGGCAGATATGGAAAATTGCACAGTACCCCGCCTTATCTGTGTCGTGTACTTCGACCTTGCTAATGATTGGAATATGCAACTTGGAAGAGCAAGCCTGGAGAGAGCTAGATAGAATGCTAGATATATGGGCTAGACAGGTACAAAGCGGACAGCCAATGACAAAGGCTCAGTCGTTGGAGATATTCGGGGGACCGAATAGGTCTTGGAGAAGTTTTTCGATGAGGCGAAGAAAAGAGGAATCAGCCTGTGAGGGGCGCCTTGGGATTTGCGTTTCAAGCTTATTAGGGTATTTCTCTTTTTAGCAATTCCTGCAACCGGAAAGTTGACGTGACAGACAGCGCTGTGGCGGTGCTGTAATGTGTACAAAGGTACTCCAGATCAGCCTCGCGAGGCTCAATGCTGACATCCTATCCTAAATTCGCTCTCCTTCCGGATCATCTCTTGCGAACAGAGCGCCGAATTCGAGATAATACTTCGACACCCTCTTATCCTCTTCTGATCGGTAAACGTTCCAATCCCTCGCCGCGAGCATTAAGTTGACCCCCCCACTTTGGGCCAAACCCTACCTTAGGCCACCTCGCTTATTTCCTACTACTCTACTTTGAACTACCATAACTTTTTTATTCTTCTATCTCTATAAAAGATAATGTAAAGGCACTATTTGTAGATATATCAAAGCTTTTTATTTTAATCTAACGATTTTTAATTTTAATTTGAGTTTTTTTAATAATTTTAATCTTTATAAACTTAGAATTTAAATTAGTTTTTACTTTGCGCCGTTTCCTAAGCTCTAATTGCTCTACTTTAGTTTCTAATTATTTAATTCGAAGTTCTTATTAAGTAATAATAAAATCCTTCTTATTAATTTTTTTTACGATTTTTTTGAAAAGTATTTTACGAATTAAAAGATTAATATTTTTAATCTCGATTATTTTAAAGGCTTATTCTCGTATATCTTTACTTTTTTTAAGGGTTTCCCACGTAATAAATAACTTATTTTAATTTTAATTTAATATTAATATTTTCTTAGAAATATTTAAAATTAAATTAATTAAATTTTTATTATTTTCAAGTAATAATTGGCTTATAAAGGGTTTTATTATATAAATTGATTATAATTTTAAAGTTTATTATTTAACTTTAATATTTGTAATTATTAAATTATATATTCGAGTTTTTTGATAATAAAATAAGAAATTTCGTTTTCTAATAAATATAAAATCGATTAATAAACTCAAAAATCCGAATTATTTATAATAAGTTTATTTTAAGGAAAAGAAAATCGATAAATTTAAAAGTTAGAATATATATAAAGTATATGGAAATAGAAATAATAAATAAATATTATTCGGAAAATATTATTATATGAATTTTATTATTTCGTGGCTTTTATAATCGTTTAAAATAAGAAGTTAAACTTTTAATAAATCACGTAAAATTATCCAAGGAATAAATATTTTATATAATTATTTTAAAGGAATATTATTAAATATTTAACTATTTTTAATTATAATAAATTTCTAAAGTTTAAATTAATTAAAAGTTATAAAGAATTATTATTATTATATTAATTAGTTTTTATATATTACTAAAAAATATAAAATTACTTTTATAATAAAAATATATTTAATGAAAAACGTTTAAAATTTAGAATTAAATCATTTCTTTTAAATAAAATATTAATTAATATTTCTAATTATTAGTTTATTAATTCTTTGGCTTTTTATAATTCCAATTTCGTTTATATTCTATTGATTTTCAAGTTTAATAGTTTTAATCGCAAAGATAATTAATTTTGTGAATTATAATTTAATAATATTAATTATAATATTATTAACGCGAATAAAATCGATTTTGAATTACTTTTTAGTCTTAAAAATAAAATTCCGTTTGAGAAAACCTCCCATTTATCGTTTTCCTAAAGGAATTACGTTTTTTATAGCGGTTAAAATACGTAAAATTTTAATTTAAAGTTTCTTAAATTAAAACCCAATTTATAAGATATTATTCTTGAACCAAGGAAAGCTTTTAATAAAGTTCTTTGGCTTCTTTCATCGAAATATAACCATATATTCGGTTTTAAATAGTAGACTTTGGAACGTTATAATCTTTATATGCCTTGCGTATAAATACCCCTTTTATAATTATATTAAATGCTCGTTAAACGTTTTTTTCGGTATATTTATACTTTATAATTAACTTAAACTACTCGCAAAATTTGGAATTAAATTATTAAAGAATTATAAAAATATAAAAGTTTAAAGTGGGTGGTAAAGTAGTGGCGGTGTACTAAGCGAGGTGGCCCAAGGTAGGGGTAGCCCAAAGTAGGGGGTCAACTTATTGCCGTCATCCAACTATCCTCCGAAGTCGCCAGATACGTCAACGCAGCCGCTGGTGCCCCGAAAGAGAGGAAACGTCTTCGAGAGCAGGTACGGGCGTGCGAACAAATCCTCCGACAGCTGAAAGATGAGGCCGACGATTCGGATGAAGGAATGGCGTGGTCAGACACAATAAAAGCCCTCAAGGCCCCGGGCGCGCCGTTGGGGCGCTTGGCCGTTACATTGGCCGTAGTAAAAGCGAAGCTCGAGCCAAAGAAAGGACTGGAGAAAGCATACGCGACATTGAAATGGCCGTTCGACGAGAAGAAGGTGGACAAGATCATCTTCACAATCAATCATGAGAACATCCTTTTGGGTTTGGCCTTAGCAAATGATAGCCGCAAGCTAATCCAGGGTATCAACAGAAGTGCTAAACAGAACGGACAGCAGCTGGCCGAGTTAGTCGAAGCTATCAATCAAGCTTCGATGGAAAACCAGGACCAGTTGACAGATTTAAAGAATGGCATAGCAAATGTCGAGAGTTCGCAGTCTCGCCTTCAAGATGGTCTCCATCGCCTACACAATCTCCAAGGTGATCGAAAGGCTGCTGAAGAATGCAAATCTACTCTTGACTGGCTCACTCCAATTGACTATGCTCCTCAGCAGAGCGATTTCATCAGCCGACGGTAGGAAGGCACTGGACAATGGCTTATTGACTCCATTGAGTACCAGGCTTGGCTGAAGACGAAGAAGCAGACACTATTCTGCCCTGGCATCCCCGGCGCGGGGAAGACGATTATCACTGCGATCACAGTTCAAGACCTTACTAGGCGGTTCCACAAAGACCTGGACATTGGTATCGCTTACCTCTATTGCAACTTCCGCCGGCGGGATGAACAGAAAGCTGTTGACTTACTTGCAAGCCTACTGAAGCAGCTGAGCCAGAGCAGGTCGTCTCTTCCGAACCAAGTGAAGGCTCTCTATGACCAGCACAAGACCAAGCGGACGCGACCGTCGTTCAAGGAAATCTCACAAACCCTGCAGTCTGTGGCAGCCAGATTTTCACGAGTCTTCGTTATTGTCGACGCCCTCGATGAGTGTCAGGTGTCCGAATGCTGTCGAGCCAGATTCTTAGCCGAGATTTTCAACCTTCGATCTGAGTCTGGAGTCAACGTATTTGCCACTTCAAGGTTTATTCCAGAGATCACTGAGAACTTCAAAGACAGAGAAATTATCACGTTAGAAGTCCGCGCAAGTCACGAAGACATTGTGAGATATCTGGACTCCCATATGCCACAGCTACAATCTTTCGTCCAGCAGAGTCGAGAGTTGCAAGATGAGATAAGACCACAATATTAGACGCGGTCGATGGGATGTCTGTTCAGGGTTGGTATTAAAAAGACAGCTTACTGACTATTCTCTAGGTTTCTCTTGGCACAGGTATACTTTGGTTCGCTAGACGATAAATTGACTCCGAAGACTATCAAATGCGCATTGAAACAATTTCAGAAGCAAAGTCAAGAGTTCAGTCAGGAATTTAAGGTCCAGGTCTTAGGTCTTGCTTACGACCAAACCATGGAGCGAGTTAATGGACAGAAAGCGGGCTTGAAGGAGCTTGCCAAGCAGGTTCTGTCATGGATTACTTTCGCAAAAAGAGAGCTTACTATTATAGAACTTCAACACGCACTCGCAGTGGAATTTGGCGAAGTTGAACTCGATAGAGATAACATTCCGCAGATCAAAGACATCGTCTCGCTGTGCGCTGGATTAGTCACTATCGATGAGGAAAGCAACATTATCCGGTTAATCCACTATACGGCGCAAGAATACTTCGAGCGGACGAAGAGCCATTGGTTTCCAAACGTCGAGGATAGGATTACCAGCATCTGCGTTACCTACCTCTCATTCAGCGTCTTTAACAGTGGATACTGTCGATCAGATGACGAGTTTGAGGAGCGACTGCAGGTTAATCCGCTCTATGATTATGCCTCACACAACTGGGGACATCACGCCCGTAAGGCTTCGACTTTAGTCCAGGAGGCGCTTGACTTTTTATCGTGTGACGCGAAGGCCCAGGCTTCGAGCCAAGCGCTGATGGCTATAAAGAGGCACTCTAGCCATTCAGGTTACAGCCAAGAATTTCCAGCTCGAATGATCGGGATTCACTTGGCTGCATACTTCGGGGATGAGGAAGCGGTTAAATGGCTGCTTCAGAGAGGAGCACAAATAGACTCGAAGGACCGATATTCTCGGACGCCACTAAACTACGCTGCCGCGAACGGTTATGAGGCCGTCGTCAAGCTATTAATCGACAAGGGTGCCTCTCTGGAGGTTAAGGACATTAGACGTGCGGCCAAGAACGGCCATGCGACCGTCTTCAAGCTGCTGCTTGACAAGGGCGCCGATCTTGGAGAGGATGACCTTTTTCCGTTCATGGAATTCTGGGGACTTGAGGTCAGCTTGTGTACAGGAAATGCCCGACGGGTTCGTCTGAAAGATCTGATCCAAGAGCCTTTTTTTTCGTTACATCGACGATCTTAACATTGATGGATGGGAGGCTTTGAGGGCGGAGGCAACGTCGGCGATTAGAGGAGACATTGATTTCACCAAGTGGAATCGGACGCTCAATAAAAACGAAATGCAGTGTATGCGGCATATTCTTTCGGAGCTGGTGGACCTCTTTAAAGATACGGGTCTCGACCGAAGTGGGAAGCATTTGCGGGTATTATGGCCACAAGATTCGGATGTAAGATTCTGCTTTAAAGTTATTAAGGTTGAGCTTTGGTGCGATTCTTTGATGGATAGCGAAGGTCCCGTGATGTTTACTGTTGGAAATGCAGAAAATCTTGAACTAGGTGACATGCTACAGCGGCTGCCTAGAGATCGTACGGTACCTATGTTATCTATAGGTTCAGAAGACCTCATTCAGAGGGTCAGATAGACAAGACATCACTTTGATACTTCAGACGATTCCATACCTTTGCCATTGACCATGTGCGTGAGGCGTACAATATGCAAGAATTGGCTCCGCTCTGTGATGACCACTAGCGGTACTTTTGGAGTACAACCGGGCAGGGGTGCACAGCCACAAGTGTCTGGAAATGGACCCCGCCAAAAATAATAAACTAAAAAACTCGTGACGCGCAATTCGCCTTCTACTGTAACTTATCAGCCCCAAGAGAGAGTAGAATCAAGAGTCCATTGTTGGAAGGATGCTTGTGGAAAAGCTGGGTGGTGTCTTCGGCGAGGTTGGACGCCGTTTCTGGACGAGGTTGAATGCCATTTGTGGAGAAGTTGGATGCCCTTTGTGGAGAGGTTGAACGTCGTTCAGATTTGAAGGGAGTTTCTGAAGTGGGCCGTGCGACGATATAGCTTACGGCTGAAATTCAACTCAGTATACAATTCTGGAATGTATTTCGAATAATACTTGCTTTTGGGGCAAGGAATGGGGGGATTCAGAGGCAGCGATCAAAACAGCAAAAATGGATGTAATATTGATGTCCTCTACAGCATGTATGGATCCATAGAACAGAGTACGTAGATACACTTGTAGAGAGAACTACTCAGCGTAACTCCATCGTGATCCAGCCCAGAAATCAATGAAATCCACTCTCAGCTCTGTAATTGTCAGTTGAGGACTCGTAATCAGTGGCAGTGGTCTTAATGCGGTGGGGAAATCGTTGCATGTTGGAATGAAGCCGCATCATCAGTTACGCATCGTTTCACTAGGCGGTTTGGCCTAAATCGGATGCGCCAGCAACTAGACAGACAGATTTGACATCAATACCATACATTTTGCCCTGACCACTTCCGCAACTGATAGTAATTCTCGTGAGACCGTCTGTTCACCCCTCCCCAACCCTAGCGCGTGCACAGCACCAAACCCTTCCCACGATAACACGGCGAATTCCATTCCCTATTGAGTCTATTGCCTGCTGAGGCTCCTAGTTTATTCGAGTGTAGCAAAGACCGTGCTTAAAGTATTGATTCGTCGATGGAAATTGCTAGGAGATTGGCGCATCACCCTACTATAACTACTTTTTGAGTTTCGTAGAGTAGCGTACTTAGATCGCCCCTTGAGTCGGTGGAAGAGGACGGTATAGATCTCTTCCCACGAGTAGCTATCTTCCCTCATCTTAAGTATTATCGCATCTTCTTCTGGTGTCTACCAAACACGAGATGCCGCTCGGCCCTCCAACACTGGAACCTTTTCACCGCCGTCTTTGATCGCATCGCTAAACCAGTAACGGAGTGCTTCTAATGAGCGTTTTTCGGGTTGCGGTAACTTCAAACAGGCCTGCTGCAGTAACAGTGCCTCTTCTGCAGCATACTATCAGTCAAACGTCTCAGCGAGGTTATGATAACTTAACGATATTCCCGCGTGACTCTGCGAATATCCCTGATCAAATTCATCTTTTCCCTATCAACTTCGCGTGTGCTCTTCAACAACATCCCCCAAGAAGCTGCGCATTCCAAGGCTTCCAAGTCTTGGCCAACGAAATTATCAATAGCATCTTGTCTAGCTTCGAGTTCTGCAAGCTGTGATTCCAGATACAATAAATTTCTTGTCGTAACTCGGTGAAAACCGCGATATATAGAGGTCGAGCGATCTTGGCCCTGCGCAAGGAAGGCTGCAAGGCGCCGATAACCTTGCAAAGGATGCTGGCTTTCGGAGCCGCTCTCAAGGGAAACGATTGACATGATTTTTTGTATCGTCTAGTCATTATTCTGCAAAGCGTGGTGGTTTTGGAAACCGCCAGGTCGCCAGCTTCCAGCTGACACCGCGTGGTGACTCGCGATTTTGAAACGTGAACGCCTTGCCATTAGTCAGTGAGCTGGCACTGCATCCTTCAAGGCAGGCTTCTCGACAGGCTCTCTTTCTTCCAAACACCTTCGAAAATCAACATCATCACGACGCCGTCCCACCCATCCATCCACTTTTTTCTTTTACTTCGCTTTATTCTTATGAAACTGGGAAAAGTAAGCTTGTCAAAATGCCACTGCCGCCATACATTGATGAATTTCATCTTCAGGCCTCGGCTGACCATGGCTCTGGAACCGGTCGCCGGCCTGGTCAACTCACGAACCAAGTATCGCCAGCATGGGAAAAAGCAGTACAAGAAAGATCCGCCAAGCAACATCAGCGCCTGCAGAGGAAATGGTATTGGAGATCCGCGCTGGCGACTACTGCCTCGACGGATACCTGTCCCAAGCGGTAGAAAATCCTCCAAGTCAAATTCAATTGCCTTCACTGACCGACCTCAATCAGGGCCACCTTTCAACTATACCGATGCAAAGAGCCAGCCTGCACAGAGGGTCTTTTCAGTTCTGAGGGGGAATTGGAGATACATACCATGGCTTTGGATGCCTGCGCGGCAAGACTCAACAGAATTGGCCAAGAACTGCTTGCACACTGGACTTCCAAGATTTGTGCGAACTGCAGCAAGGAGTTTAAATCCAAAGCCCAATTCGAGTACGTAGAAAGCCTAGATCTTGAATTTTTCTGCTACTAATCCTAGGTCAGGTACCACCTCTTGAAGAGGAAAAGCAAATCATTTCTGTGCATAAGTTCAATGTGGTTGGCCTGGAGCAGTCGACGGTTTACGGAGGAGGGAGAAGCTTTACTCCAAGCTTTCTATGAAAAGATGTATTAAGCAAGAAGTCGGGTCACTCCTATAACTCCTCTAACCGTCGAGGACTCGCCGGATCCAGACTTTGAAAAACTCAATCTAACCAAAAGAGTCCTGCCCCTCGTGATCGGCGGGGATATTCTTGACACTTGCGCCGATACAGGATCAGCTTACAATATCATGGCGCTGGACACCGCTGAGAAATTAGGTCTTGGAACGAAGATTGATTCCAGCGATCTCAAAGTTTTCGAGCTGGCAGACGGAAGGCTTGTTCATTCTATTGGGAAAGTGCGGGAATATTGCAGTTCCCCGGACGACCCCGGTATTCGGGTGCGATGTACGTTTCATATCTGGGAGAAATGTTCGACACCAGTGATCATGGGTCGATCATTCCTTGACAAAACCAAGGTGATGGAAACACCAAGTCGCTTCATTCAACGGACGACCCTTCTGAACGACGAGGCAGGCTTGCCTATTGTCAGGCTTATCGGAACATCTCATATGCGATTGCCCTGCTACATCGATGGGGAACTCGTTTCCGCCGATCCCGACTCAGGTTCAGACCTGGATCGCAGAGTGATGTTCTTCTGGGTGATAAGGCATTGGTAGAAGCGGATGTCTTCAACGGAGGACAGCAGATAATGATACTCCAAGTCGAGTGTCGTCACGGTCCTCCTATTCCGGATTGTGCGCCCATTATTCACCTCTCATCCGCAGAGAAAGGGTTTCTCGATAGTAAGAGAAGGTTGAAAAGACTTTTCCAGAAACTGAAGGACGAGCCACCTCCTCCCACAACTCTTGCTGACGATCAACGGGCCAGAGATACACGGGAAATCCATAGGCGGCTCCAAGAACAGGAAAGAATGGCTACGTTGACAGACGATGAAAGAGGAGGGCCGAGGGCTTAGAGAAGATCCGTCGGGAAAACTATGACAGGCTCAGACAACCACCTTGATCGGAGATATAGCAGAGGAATCACACCAGAACCTTCCGTGTATAAAGTTTGAAGTTTGCATTCGCATTTCTTCTACCTCGTATTTCACTTCGAGCCATTTCAAATGTCACGTCATTGCTCGACAGCCCAATCACATTCACGATCGAGCGTGCAACTGATGTTCCCATGTGCTGCAGGCGAAATATTCTCCAAAAGAGTCCTTGTACAACCTATAGGAGCTGAGAAATGCAGCAAGGGGTCTTGTTCTGTGGCTTGTGCGATATCGAGCAATCCTGCAGCTGTCATTGGCTGCTTGATTCCATGGCCCAATTTCTCTCAGAACTGGAGGAACGTTGTTCCGGCCGTTTTCCCGTGCAAAAATAGCGTCTGCAGCTGGCGGATTTTCACCAATACAAGTCACCGAAGCCTAACGCATCGCCCTTATTTCAGACAGTTTCAGGTCAAGCAGGACTAAGAGTTCAAGCACTCTACTGCTAGAAATGAGGCAATGCCCACAAAAGTGTCTCACCCGCTCCTATGACATCTTTGACAAATCCGTGAAACAATCCTCTATTCTAGTTTTCTTTTCAACGCTATGTCATTTATCTATAACCGTGCATTATCTGGGACCCTTACCGAGCATGATCTAAAGAGCCATGCTGGGGAAATCAACTCCGTCAACACCAAAACCGGCTTAACCCCGCTCGGTGCCACAGCATGGAACGGCCATATAGACCTGGTCAAGTTACTCCTCGAACACGGAGCGGACCCGGACGGGGCTCCGGGGCATGTCAGGACCCGGCGTCCTCTTTGGGTGGCATCAGCAAGAACGCAGAAAAATGCCGTGGACATTGTCAAGATCCTTCTCAAACACGGAGCAGATCCGAACTTACCATCCGTCATTGATCACAACTCCACACCGGTGCAAACATACAAGCCCCCTACTCTGATCATGACCTTGGTGGATGCGGGAGCGTCACCCTCAGCCAGGAATGACCTGGGCGAGACAGCGGAGCTAGTGGTAAGGAGGAGGAATGACGACAATCGAATGTGGGCTCTGCGTCCTTCGTATCCGAAGGTTGCTATGCGGAACCAAGTTGTCGACCTGCTGGTCTCGCTGGTGCTCTTCGCCATTGCGTGGGTCAAACAGTTGGGATTCCCGGTCAATCGCATATTAGCCCTTTTGCTCTGGAAGGTGGGTTCGACCTTGAAGCACCGAGGCT
Organism: Phialocephala subalpina; assembly: GCA_900073065.1. NCBI lineage: Eukaryota > Fungi > Ascomycota > Leotiomycetes > Helotiales > Mollisiaceae > Phialocephala > Phialocephala subalpina. The sequence continues at coordinate 108,299 of FJOG01000080.1, forward strand.
CGAAGCTAACCACGCCAACCAGAAACCCAACGACCCCAAGCGTGAAGAGGAGGTCAGACACAACATCACCAGAGACCTAAATGAAGCAGGACAAGTGGATTCCTCCTCAAGCACCAATAAAGAGACGGGATCTGAGACAAAAGCTCGGGGTAAACTTTGAGCATGAACAATAGACAACACTGTCGATGTGGCGGAACCTGGCTCATCTTACTAGCACACGTGAAACCTAAGACCAGCCGAAGTAACGATACTCGCTCCTAGTAAAGTGCATTCAGAAGGCGTTCCTGGATTACTAAACGTGATCAGTGGGTTGGTTGCCGTCATTTTAGGGGTTTATTGCCATGATGGCAAGTGGCGGAGTCAAACTGGTTAAGCCACGCTTCGTAGTTATGGTCCACCGAACCCCTGCGGACAAGGAACAGAGCATAACTAAAATCATACATGAGAATGACTTGGGAAGCAGAGGATTTGGTATTGAAGAAATTGCGTGGATAATGAAGAAGGATGGTAATATTACTCGGAATTTGGTTTGATAATATAAAAGCAATTGAATAGGTAATACAAAATAGTATATTCTTTAAAACAAGATATATTAATAATATTAAACTATATAAGAGAAAGGCAAATTATTAATTTATTAAAAGTAATTAAATACTAATATAGATATATTATATACGAACCTCGAACTATTAGTTAGGGTTTACCAGGTAATCGAAATCATAGAGAAAGCAATTACTATTAGTAATAGTTCATTCCATCAAATCCATATCGAGGGCTAGAAGCAATACGATAGCGCGAACATTCCGTGGTAATTCTCGTAATCATTGGGCGAAATCATAGAATAGACAGAGGTAGGCATTGTAAATACTGACTTTGAAAACGCCATGCACATGGGTACCTTTAGGAATAGCAATAACGAAGTGAGCCAAACGAAATGAAGGTAGGAGTAGGTGGGATAATTGAGCCAAGGGAATCAGTGGATAGCAATTATTCACCATTTGATGGGTTGGCAAATCTGGGCCTGGGATTCAGGCGGCTTACCTATAGGAGCCACGTCATAGAGATCCGTTTCTTAATTCGCAAGCAGATGATGGCTACCCAATGAGCCTAAATATGTTTGTCGTCCAATTACTCTGACCACTGATGACTGAAACACTCACGCTCCCCGTTTCGAAGTCTGTATCCCCACGTGTGCATGTGCCCCTCGACTGTATCATAATCCATCCCCAAAAGTCGCACTCTGTCGTCCTCCTCGATCTCGTGACATTCTGACTCTCCTGGCTCTCCTTCTTCCAGCGATAAAACCCAGCGGCCAACACTTGCAATATGCCCCGCGTCCCAAGAGCCTTCGCGCCTGGGATGCTCATCCAATACTTTAAGGACTCTTCTTCTAATAACACCATCTCTACATTTCCACAGAACATAGTACAGATAGATCAATGTCTCGCCATCGAATGAGAAATAGAATCGTTTCGGTTTCGAAGACATATATGACTCTGAGAGAGACACGATCTCTTCGAATTCGGGGATGTGAGCATCCCATTCAGTTTCGCGCCTATAGAGAGAACCCTTGACAGATATATAACTTGATATAGCTTGCAGCCTCAACAATGTGGCTTGGGGCAATTCTTTTGCCAGGTACTCGGACGAGCTCTTGAGCTTTTGCCACATCGGATCAAACCCGGCCAACCATTTTTCCAGCTGCATGAAACAGTCTGCTGCTTCTTTCAACCACTTCGAAGGAACTTGTCTGTCCGTGCCCATCCAAGGATTCGAGCCGTATCGTAGATCAAACGAGGCCCATCTTTCGTGAAAGTCCTCAATGTGTCCCCACGGACGCTGTACTGGTGGCCTGTCCAGTCCTTGAACAATGTTTAAAAAGTGCCAGCATCGATTCGTCAGGATGTCGCCATATGCAACGGCCTCTTCCATAGTATTGAATCTGGAGGGCATCTCCCCAATCAAGTTATCCAGCTCATCTTTGAAGATGCGATGGCCATCGGCGGGGTAAAAATCTACAAATAGCATAGATGAGAGGTCGAGCCGAGAGAACACGGAAACGAGCTCATCTTCGGCAAAACAGGACATTGACAGCCCCGCCCCTGCTGAAGCTCGATGTAATGAGCGATTGCCCAATGGTGAAATCGAAAATTTCCGCCGCAGTTTGGTCCCACTAAAACAGTTTAAGAGGGCCAAATCCTTGCGTCCATAGGCGTTCTCGAAGCAGACTGTCAAAAGACATGCAATGAGAGCGGTTCGAACGTCCATACTCGAAGTGGAAATCGCATCTCTCATGCTGACCAGAGATTTCTGGTATTCCAGGACCGCAAAATCATGCTCAGCTTTGAACAATCGATGGGCGTCACAGGGTCGCATGTGAGGTTCTTTATGGATGATCTTGTACAATGCGCCAACAGCAATCACAGCATGGCGAATGAATGGGTTGGCCTCTGCCGCTTGTAAAATTGACTGCTGCCAGAGATTCGACGGATTGAAGCCTGCAAGCTCGTGGGCTACATCCTCGGAGAAGAATTGGTGGAAGCGATATTCTTGTTGACTCTTGAAAAGGACACGAGAGGGGAATGGAAGTAATTCCTCCTGAGATTTGTATGATCCTGGCTTCATGGAGCGCTTGTATAGGGCGCCGTTTGAAGTAGCTTTGCGGGTCGGTGCTATTCCAATCTCAGAAGTCGAGGAAGTTTTAGGCAAGATGTGCTTGACCTTAGCAATAGGTTCTCCTTGGTTGGGCTGAATATATGTCGGAGGATATTCGCAGTCTTTGCTTGACATCCCAAATTTCATACATTTCAAACATATTGGTCTTTCTTCCCCACACTTGACTCTTCGTATCCTGGCATTATAAAGTCAGGAGATTGCACAAGGTTTGGGAGCTTCGAACTCAATAGATTTACTCACCGACAAGTCAGGCAACCTGTCTTTGTCTTCGGGAGACTCCTCCTAGTCCTCTTGGTCTTTTGCGGGTTTGGTGATTCAGGCATGCTAAGAGGCTTACTAAAAGAGCACGCACTAGGGGAGCTGACACAAGTAATTGACTGTCGGCTTTTTAACTTGTCGTTTCTTGTAACGTTCAATATAACTTCTCGCTACGTTGAAAAGACCGGAGAACGGAAAAAATATCTTTCCCTCCACGCTGAGATTTTAAGGTCCTTATGGCGTTAGCTTATGTCAGATTTTGGTTATGCCTGATACCTCGTAAAAAGCAACCAATCGAGTTTTTGGATGCCTCAGCTCGGTTAAGAAATTCCTATAATAGAAAAACCAGGATAAGTAGGGTTTTCTTGGCAGTATATAACCACCTTTCATTCCCCACAACTTGATCAATCTCTTTGTCCCGCGAATCTACCTCCTATTTTACTTGCCCTATAGTCTTTTCATCAATCGTTTGGGCAGTGACTGCTGCCGCGGCCCAATTTTTCAATTATATGCCATTTGCAAAAAGGGATTTACAATTGTGCACACCAATTATTCAGGGAAATTCAAGGGCACCAAGGGCTGTAGGAATTCGTGCGATACCAAAACTTAGAGAATTAAATTTTTTATATTTTATTAATAAAAAAAACTTGAAACTTTACTTTTGTATGCCTTATAATATACTAATAATATTTATATAGATAAATTTTTATTACGTAAACTATTTAATTCAAAATTCAAAATATAAATTAAAAATTTTAATATTATAAAAATAGAAATAAAATAAATCATAAATAGAAATATTAAATATTTTAATCGAAATAAAGTATTATAATTAGAAATATTAGAAACTTTTAAGAAACAAATTTAAATAAATTTTCTATTATAATATATAATAATTTTGAATTTTACTTATAAAAATTAAAAATAAATTATAAGGAAAAA
>FJOG01000080.1:123340-142093 GCA_900073065.1 Phialocephala subalpina
TACTGAGAGTGGATCTCGGTTACCCCTTGGCCATCCATGTCCGATCACAGTCGGGGTCCTCCTTGTACTTCCATCACTGTCACACCTCTCACATGCTTCCTTTTCGCGCTTTCGTCCACTTCCTTGCATCGTGAAGCCTGTTGCAGACGCCTTCATTCCGCACTCACCTGCTTTGGGTATTCCGCGGCACTTCCCAACCATCTCGGCAGAATCACAGTCCGGCTTTATGATCATAAGACGCCTCGCAACTGGAGAAGTATATCTTCACTAAAGTACGTGTACCTGCCTTCACCGACTCTCTGTTGATCTTGTCAATCGATTCTCGCAGTCGCGAACGCACATCTTCGAGCACCTAAGCAAGCTTCCCCTCAGATAATGTCTCAACTCCCGGCTGAACCCTTCACGCTCCACGGCGGCTGCGATTGCACTGCTATTCGATACACCATTTCAGCCCCCGCTCTCGAATACCGACCTGTCCAATCTGATAAACACAGCAAAGGAGAGGATGTTCGTCCTCCCAAGATCTTCTTCGACCACTGCAACAAATGTCGACGTGTGAGCGGCGCCATCGTCCAAGCCTGGCTCAGCTGTCCTCAAGAATGGCTCGAATGGTCCGTCGGCTCCACTGGACCACTGCCATCTGAAGAGAAAGTCCGGACTTGGGTCACGACTTCAACAAAGGACGTTGTGAAGAGTGTCCCTGGCGCTTCGCCTGTTGCGAACTATGGTTCGAGTCCTGGAGTCACGAGAACTTTCTGTGGGCGATGCGGAACCAACCTGGCGTATGTCTATGCCGGGAGAGAGGAGACCAATCCAACTCCGATGATTGACATTGTGCTGGGAAGTCTGGACACGGAGAGTTTGGAGATGGAGGGCATGAGACCTGACCGACATTTCTATTGGGAGAGTGGAGTCACTTGGGTAAAGGATCTTGTTGCCGAAGGGGATAAATCTTTGGTTGGAGAGAAGCTCCCAAGACATCCGGATGGAAGTAGATTGGAGACATGCTGAGGTTTTGGGGGACTTCGAAATTGTGAGCGATTGAAAATGGGTTGGCGTGAGGACATTGGGACCGATTATTGCGGAAAGGGTATAAGGAGCACAAGACGGCGAGAGGATATGGTTTATAAGAAGGATTTCCTTCCTGAATGAAAGCAAGATTCGTCTCAAAACCACGGATGGAAAGAGCAACCACGTGACAACAAGTTGTCATCAAATTTCGAGGGAAGTTCTTGCTTTCCTTCCCACTCGTTCCATCCAAAATCATCTCACAGACCTCACAATTCTTCACCCCGAGAAAGACAAACCCGAAACTCCAACTCGGAGAACGTTATCCTGAAATCACGAAGGACATTTACCCCACTCACCCCCACCATGGCAGAAAAGATGGATTATGCAAATCTCCCAACGCCACCAGCATGCGTGGCAGACTTCTGCTTGATTCCAGTGAGTAAAAGGAATTTGAGAACACTCTTCAGAGAGCTAATCGGTGCTAGATCGGTACTCCCACCGCATCCGTGTCCAACGAAGTTGCAGCCGTTCAGAGATTGATGAAGGCGAGTGGCATGAGCTATTCGATGCACAGCGCTGGAACGACTGTTGGTAAGCTTCAACTCCGGTTCTTGCTTTGGATCGCTGCGTTTCTCTACTCCGTTATCTCTCAACTCCTTCGGGCTCTACAGAAAGTGTCCATGCGGAAGTGCAGCTGGAACGGCAAAGGTCACGTGTTAGATATCCAAGAAGTGCCTCAAGTGCTCCACATTCCCCTCAGTACAGCGTTGAATGTAGGTTTTGGTGTCTTGGACAGAGCTAAGAGGTTACCATATACAATAGAAGCTAACATCCCCCAACAGAAGGCTCATGGGATGAAGTGATGCGTCTCATCGGCCAAGCACACACTCTCGTCCATCAAAACGGCGTCTTGAGAGTACAAACAGATATTCGAGCAGGCACGAGGTAATCCATAGTCCCTCACATCACTTCCAGTTCCATTCCCATTCCACTCTTTTCCTCCCATCTCGATTCAAAAACTGATCTCAGGCAGGACGGACAAAAAGCAGCATTTCTCCGAGAAGGTATCAAAAGTCGAGAGCATCCTCGCTGCAGACAAGAAAGAGTAAAGGTGTTCCCGCTCGATCAGAAATGCACAGCCAAGCGTGCCTTGAGACCGAAAACACGGTTTTCTTTGCCTAATCTCCTTCATCCCATGGAGAAGGAAGCTTGTACCGGGTAATGGTTCTGAATTTTGCTTGGCTTCTGGCCCGCGGTGCTAGAAGTGAACATCAGTTATTAGCACAATCCAATAAATTGCTGGTTGTAGAAACTTGTGTACAGATTACGAAGGTCCTGCTGCCTGCACCAAAATGAAATGGAGAATATACTTGACTACAGTTCTCCCATCATCTCGTATGCGCACTTTCCACTCGTTCTCATTACCTCCTCCTTTGACCTGTTCACTACCTTCCTTCTTTCTGTAGCTTCCTCGCTGATTGTCTTCTCCCTCGACAGGAAGCAATTTCACGACCCTGGTGTTAACGGCTTCCCCTCTGACTTGATTGTCGGGCCCGATCGGTCCGTTGTTATTGCGCCCAATACACCAAGTAATGAGGACTCCGCACATCTCGGGTAGTGTATATCTTGATTTAAAACTCCGTAACATAGAAAGCCTATCGACATTTGAGAAAGTCAAATGGCATGGAGATATATGGTGTTGGCCATGGGGGTGCACAGCCGAGCGATGCTCCGCCTCCTTTTCCCACCCTCACCCGACTGAATGCTGGGTTGATGGCAAGGCAGCTTCCATTCGACGAACAAGAGAACAAATGCGATGCAATTGGGAAAGGAAGGTGTATGATAGTAGATAAGGTAAAGCTCCGGGCTGATGATACGTGCTCGCGGAAGGTCTTGTGCTGGGAGATAAAAGGGACCCGAGCCGATATTGAGAAAAGATTTGATTAAATTATAATGAGGGGACTGGAAATTAATTCTGTGCCACTCGGCACGGAGGCGATAGGAATCAAGGTCGGAGTAATGGATTTGCCATTCTCATGCTCTCCATTTCGCTAATCCTGACTACCGGTACTCGAACAAGGTATTTTGCATCCAGTGTACTTCTTCAGCAGCGAGCCAGCGCTCACCCCTTTCTAGAACCACTTTCTATGATCGTGCAGCCTCCAACTCCAACTCCAATTGTCTGATTCTCTCGCTCTGATCCTGCGATCCACCCCCAACCTTCATCTTCAATGTATCCACCTCTTGTGCCAGCTGTCCAATCTTTTCGCTCTGGGCGGTGATGGTCCTCGTCTGAGCTTCAAGGATGGACTTGATCTGTTGCAAAGTTGCATCCACAGAACCATTGCTAGAACTGCTGCTGGAAGAACCGACAGCTGCGATTGGGCCTGAAGATGTGGGGATCGTTGGTGTTGGTGATGCCGCAGGAGGTTGAGTAGATCTCGGCGTAGCCTGCGAAACTGGTGAAGGCTTTGGTGGTTCGGTCTTGGTAGGAGATGGTGAAGTTGGCTTGGATTCAACTTTGGACGCCGTAGGGATATGCTTCTGCACAGGCTTTGAAATTTCCTCAAAGCTGGAAGTCTCGTCCTCATCATCATCTGCGCCCTCATCATCCTGGAATTTCGAAGCCATGGCAGCGATAGAACCTTGCTGTTCTGACATTGTAGGAGGAGGTGCTCTTTGGATCGGCGTTGGAGCCGGCTCTTCCTTCTTCGGTGCGGAGGCTTTGATTGGGGAGGGAGCTGGTGCAGGAGTTGGGGGTTTGTAGTCGGAAGGGACTTCAACGGGTGCGTTGCCTTCGTAAACACTCTCCAAATCTAACTTCGCAGGAATACCGTCCTTTCCTCCTAACCACTCCTGCGCTGACACTGCTGGCTTCAACCCGACGGCGGGTGGGTAGATATCGGACTGGAAGACTTCTGCTCGTCTAGGAACTGTGAAGGAAATGGGTTCGATGTAGCTGTCGTTGATTGTCTTGTATGCTCGCATAACTTCGTTCTCGTGGACCTACTCCAAGTCAGAATGATTCCACGAACTCTCAACCCGAATTTACGTTTATGCCACGTCTTGGAAGGAAGGCAAGACCCCTTTGTGGATCTCCAGACTTGTATTCGGAAAGGAATTCGAATTTGTCGTTCTGGTACTCGTAGTATCGAATGTTACCATCACTATCTCATTAGCAGAATTCTTTGGCGTAGCAGAGGCAGCTTACCCTTTGCCAGCCAAATACAAACACTGAGTCCCATCATCTGTTTGATTGTCAGCTTCTGCCAGCTGCACTCGCCTTCGAACGGCTTACCCCAGAAAGGCATGCAAACTCCAGACAACGAATCCATGACAGTGAAGCCTCCAATTGGCTCCGCCGGGTTGCCAACATCCCACAAAGCCATCTGTCGATCACTCATCTTCGAGAAACCAGTTGTAGCAACCCGGTTATGCTCGCCCATCCAGACAACTCTGCTGTTCTTTGCTCCTGTATGTCCTGGAACCTCGTGCGCTGGCCTCTCTTGTCGAACATCCCAGATCCGCAGCTTCTTGTCCCGAGATGTCGTCACGAGCATCGAACCGTTCGCGCTCCATGATAAGCTCTGTACAATGTCTCCGTGCTTGAGTGTCAAGTGTGCTTTTCCTGCTCCAACATCCCAAAGCTTGATTGTGTAGTCGCCGGAGGCAGATGCGAGGATGTTCTCTGCGGCAGGGTTGAAGAGGACCTGTCCGACTTTCCTAGGAGGTGTTAGCATGGACCGAATTGCTGGAGCTGGCGTACCTTGAATGGCCTGCGAGTTTGCTGAGGGGCGCAACATCTTGTGGCTCTTCGGCATCAGAGTAGAGTGAGAAACCTTGCGGCACCTGCCATATGAAAACCTTTCCATCGTCCGATCCAGAAGCAATGAGGCTGTCGTTGAAGGGAGACCTGGGGCTGTCAGCGCAAGTCCTGCCCCGCCATCTGCAACTCCTACCAGTCTGTATCCAACACCGGCCCAGTATGTCCACGGAACAGAGGGATCTGCTCTGGCAGTCTGCCCTTCTCATTGATCGGTATAACAGCAAATGCGCCTCCGCCAGCGGCTTCCCAATTGACAGCGAGGTACTCAGGGTTTGCCTAGATTCTCAGCGCCAGTCAAACGGAGGTATGCGGGTTCCCACCTTCACCAAATTCGTATCCCAAGCATTGCGACTGATATGGAGGTTGTCGTAGCAAGCTTCCTTCTTCGTTGGCTTTCCAAAGACATGTCCTATCCTCCTGTCAGCTTGCTCTCGTGCCCTGGAGTTTTGAAGCTTACGATATTTCGACGCGCGAACAAAACGGCCTGCCATTTGGACTTGATGGAGAGGTAAACAGAGTCGCGCTCGAATATATCAATACTTGACAGCGCACAGAGAGGGTTGCGAGTGGTTTGGTGGAGCTGGTGAATTCGAGGTTTGGAAGTTGAAGTTGTAGTGATGGAAAGCTCCGAGATGCTGGACCACGACAAAAAGGGTAGGCGCGGTTCGCAATGTCCCTGCTGCGCCCAGGACAATCGCGTTTCAGTTAATATCGAGAGGAAGTTTTGCCCCTTTTCTCAACACGTCTATGATTGTTCTGTTGTCGAGTTGATTACTTCGTTTCACCTTCTCCCTTTCCACGTCAAGATATGCTATTTATAGAAATCCAAGACGAGGAGGGGTGTTTTTGGTGTCTTACTCTTATAAGTTTGAATAGGGATTTTTCTGCCATCCTCACCGCAAAGTCGTATGGTCTAATGGGTTCGTTCGGCCAGATTTCCACATATCATCACTGTCTAATCCGTAATAGTTATGATATCTCGTTCACAGTATTTGAACATGATCCGAGATGGTTCTGAGTTCGATCCTCAGTACGACTATTTCTTTTTACTATTTTTGAAGATATGTTTGATACTTTTTCATAAAGTTTTGGTTTGGCTCCGACATTTTCACTCTGGGACAGCACACATCCAAGCGAGAAATATGACACACCATCGATGAGACCTGACCGTTTTAATATTGGGTACGGTTGCTTAAAAGGTTCTCAAACCTTTTTCTTTTTGTGTCTTCTACTGCAACTTCCACATCACTTCTCAATGCACTTCGACTGTCTCGACCTTTGGACGGGGCAACTCCTAATTGAATGCCGCTGCTGTGTATGCTCGGTCGGAGTGTCGAGCGATGCCGGAGGTCATCTCGGTAGTGAGGGCTCGGGGAGTTGAGAACTAGTCTCTGGCACTTCACTCTTTCGCCTTTTTTACATCTTTGTATGCATGTATTCGCGAGTACTCTTCAATCTCCTGTGTTTAATTTTGGTTGTGCAATTGTTCCAAGTAGGAGTATCACGAGGGACATTGGAACTGTCAAATTGATGAGTAATGGTGCGTACGAGAATAAAAATAAGACGAGCGAATTCGAGCGGTCTTGCCAGGGACCTGGAGTCTCCTACTGTTGAGCCTTCCGAGCATTGGCGGAACTTTTCTTCACATACGTGGAAAGGGCGGAGACCATCCAACAGTGGCTCGGTATCAGTTGCGGAAGCGGCTGGAGGCAAAATGTATGGTATTGATGTCAAATCTGTTTGTCTAGCTAAGTGGAAATGTCTGCTTGATATAGTGCTCTTGTTGGAACATCGGACTTAGGCCAAACCGCCTAGTGAAACGATGCGTAACTGATAATGCGGCTTCATGCCAACATGCTACAATTTCTTCATCGCATTGAGACTATTATCACAGATTACGAGTCCTCAATTAACACACCCCCTAGGAAGGCTAGCTTATTGGTCTTTCTAAACTTAAGAGAGTGTTTAAGAGCTGTAGAAACAACGCCTAAATAAGAAAGTAGTAAAGTGATTAAAAGAGTAAAGACTATAATATTACGAACATAGTTCATATCTAAAGAGAATGTCAAAGAAATCGCGTAGTCTCGAAAACAGTAGTAATTTAGTATTAAAACGCGAGAGTAAATGAAAATCGGAATATAATAGAAACACGCGTCGAGCGCGTCGAGAATGTATTAGATATCATGATCGAAACAAGCAATATTGGATTGCTCGGAAACATATTTCACTATAGTGAGGTAGTGGCAATTGCAATAACTGCTTGAACGGGTCGACGACAAGCTTTTAAAGGTTAATTAAGTGCTTAATATCGATAAGATTGAAGTGTTTAAAGAAAGATTCGTGCTTTTGACGTGGTAGGGCCTTAGTGAGTCCGTTTGCAATCATTTTATTAGTGCCGATCCATTTGACGTTAATAGCTCCGTTTCTTGTCTGCTCGCGCAATTAGTGCTAGTGGATATCGACGTGTCGTAGTTTTATAATAAGCTTCGGAGAGTCCTTTATTATAAGACGAACGGTTTGTAGGTTATCGCAATAGATCACGTCGTCGTTAGGAAGATCTAGGCTAATGGCGCTAAAGAACCTGTGCCACTATAGTAGCCACGTGCAGGCTAGAGCGAGAGCTTTAAGCTCTGCTTTCGTTGTAGACGTAGAGACCGTATTTTGCCGACCGCTTTTCCAATCGATCGTACTACCGAATAGTTGGAAGATATATCCTCCGGTGCTTTTGCGAGTGTCAAGGTCGTTAGTTAGAGAGGCGTCGCTTATAGCTCTCCAGAGATCTACGACCGAGCTCATCGTTGGAGTTAAGGTAGACGCGCGTACACCCCCGAGCTTAAGAGCTAAGTATTTCGTATTCTCGAGGTAGTTTAGTAGGTCGTCGGCAGCTTATTAGTATTCAAGTACTAAGTTCGTATAAAACGTTGCTAGTAGTGAGGTGGCGTATACTGTATTTGGTCGGGAGATCGTAGTTGAGTAGGTCTCGGAGCCGCAGATTTATTGGTAGGCCTCGATTTCTGTAGGAGTGGCCTGCTTTTGATTTCGAACGAAGATTCTCGTAAAGTCGATAGGAATTTTGGGTACTTTCTTCGTAGATGGTTTCTTAAACCGTTTGATTATCTTGTCGATATACGCGTCTTAGTAGAGCCAGATTTTACGCGCTATTTTATCTCTTATGACTCGTATGCCTAAGAACTACTTTAGCTCCTTTAACTCTCTCATCTTATATGCCGCCATTAGTTTCGATCGAAATTCTTCGTAGGCTTATCGATCTCGCTAGTAATATAGGACACAAATATCGTCGACGTAAAAGAAGACTATAAGCTTATTGTTAACGAAGAGATAAAAGCATTCGGGCACAGGCTTTAGGCCAAAGGTTTGGCACTTAGCGGAGATATCGTTAAACCAAAGAATCGGTGACCGCACTAGGCCGTAAAAGGCCATATTAAGCTTGAGTTTCTTGCCAGAGATTTTGTATCCATCGGGGAAATTAGTGTAAATTAGCTCGTTAATTTATACTTAGCCGAAAGCGTTAATAGCGTCGAATTATTCTATCTCTAAATCGAAGTAGACAGCGATTACCATTAAGACTCGAAAGACTCGAACTGCCAACGTTACCGCGTAAGTTTCCTCAGGCTTGTACTATTGTAGATCTCCCTTAGCAACTAGTCGTGCTTTGTATTTGAGGAGATAACCGTTTGTATTAAACTTGTAAGTAAGCACCTATATAAGTAGTAAACTAATTGGCTTTAGTGCTACTTTATCGACTATTTCGAACGTACTTTTCTCGATCAGTTTAGCGTATTCTTATAGTATAGCAACTTAAAAGCCAGTAAAGTGAGAGTATCGTTTGAGATCATAGACGTTTTTTAGCGCTAAAGGGAGTTCGGTTCTATATAGACGCCGATGTGTTTAATTAGTTGCTTAAACAATAGCAATATAAAAAGTTAACGCGTATTAAAGTCGTTATATAAAGTGGAGACGTTCTATTTACTTGCGTACGCGTTTCCCTGTTTGTATATACTTTTGTAGAAGCTTTACTGAGATTAATTGAGTCGGTTTCTTTGGGTAAATAAATGCGGCAAATAATGCGGCAAACCGAGTTGTGTGTAACGGTTGGCTCGACCAGCTAACTGTTGGGTGGGTTATATGTGATAAGGATTAGGTGATTCCAAAGAAGAGTAACGTTCAAGCTTGGTTACTAAGTATGGTATTAAAATACTATATTTGAGTTGAGTACGAAGTTTCTATCTAAGGAAACCTATTTACTTATATAGAACCTTCTTACTTATTAGAGTCCCCGAAAAGTAGAGTCTTTAATACTCTTGGACTCTATCCACCTTAAACTCTATTACGTGACCCCTAAGCCTCGTGTCCCCATGATCCTAGGGTCTATTGTAGGCGAGCTTACTTGTTTACTAAGCTTATAGTCCACTAGATCATATAAATCGTAACATTATCCCCCTTCCGGCTAGCGTAGTCCCGACGCTTAAATCAAGGCAAGGAAATATTCTTCCTAGAGATACATTCCTTTAATCCTTCTATTATTCTACACTATGTCGCTTATCGCACATAGGAAAAGAAAAGAGAGATTGGCGCTTACTTTGCGCATCGAGAGGTCAAAACGCCCGTTCGCCACGTGCTTTTATTGCAGGGACCACGCTCGTCGGTACTTCCTCGACAAATCCGAGTCGTCGCATTACTCCGAGTGTATTCGTTTTAAACGATCTTACGACTCCGCGGGATACTTAGAAGTAGTAGTCCGCAAACTTATGTGTCGTTTTTTCTGTGGTTTTCGATTTAAGAGGGTCCTTATAGCTACTTTTAAGCCTCCTTTAGATCCCTTGTTCGATTTTCTTACTTTTTGGTTGCCAATTTTCGAGTTGGACGTTTTCGAGCTCGAGATGGCCGACTTCCTTTTCTGGGCAACCCCGGGTTTTGACGGTGAAACGATTTAAGCTTCTTAAGGCAATTAAAGTTCCGTTTAAATTCTTATGTGTTTTCCGAATGTGGGTATCCTTGTCATTTGATTAAGTATTTGACTTGATTTTTGACGTATTGGCAGTCTAAGATATTCTCCATATCGTATTCGGCGTTTAAATTGATTAGTTCGATTTCAACCTTTAGAGCTCGCGGTGCTCTTAGTGGTATTAGTTCGAGGAGGGATATATGAAATACCGGATGTATATTCATATTACTAAGTAGAGTAAGCTCGTAATTAATTAGACTTTTGACTTTTTTGATTTTATACGATCTAATTTTCTTGTAGTTTAATTTGTCGTTTAATCGTTTCGTTTTAATATTTCGGCGAATTAAATAAACTTTGTCCCCTTTTTTAAGCGTAGGTTCTATACTACGATGCTTATTGTAGTATAATGCTAATTTAATAGTTACAAATTGTATATTTCTTGTAAGTCTTTCGCGTAAAGACTTCAGTTTATCGATTTAAATTTTGGTATTTTGCGCTTTCGATTCCATTAAGTGCGGTATTTAGTAAGCTTTAGGTTCATACTTATAGTTGGCGTAAAAGGGCGAGACTTTCGTACTTTCTATTACTGCGCTATTATACGCGAATTATACTAGTAGTAAAAGTTCCGCTTAATTATTTTATTAGTAATTAACGTAATAACGGAAGTATATTTTTATAATTTGATTTAATCGTTTTATTTATCCGTTTATTTAAAAGTGGAAAGCTATTAAAAGCTTTTACTTGATTCTTAGTAGTGCGATTAAGGTAATTCAGAATTTCGAGGTAAAGAGCTTATCTCTATTTAAGATAATTTCGTCTAATATTCCATAGTTAATTATTACAATTCGTAAGAATATGTAAGCCAAGTTTTTTGCCGTATATATCTCCGAGTATAAGATTATGTATACGTATTTCGTGAGCTTATTCGTGATTATAAGGATAGCGTCGTATTCGATATTCGATATTAGTTCTTTCGAGGGTAATAATTTTATTACGAAGTCCCAAGTAATAGACTTCCAAGCGTTTAGAGGTGTACTTAGTAGTCGTATATTGCTATAAGGAGTATACCTCGCGGCTTTATTTCGAATACACGTGTCGCATTTACTAATAACCCCGGTAGCTTTCTTTTTGAGTTTTAGAATATAGAAATTTTTAGAGATCCGCTTTATAGTCTTCGTAATTCCTTGGTATCTATAAGCTGGGAGTCCATGTTATATATTGATAAACTCCGATTAAAAGTTCTTAGGAACGTAAAGCTTCCCTTAAAACCGTAAGATCTTAGATTCATTTGTAAACGGCTTTATCGGTTATTATAAAGCTATTTTTGCGATAGAATTTTTATCGTAGTTTCTTTTGAAGTTATCGATAAGCGTTATATCGATTAACTTCGAAATAATAGCGATTATTGCCCTATTAAATATTAAGCCGCTTTTAATTTCTTTGAGTATTACGTGTGAAAATAATTTGACGTCGCTTTAATATTTTAATTTTCGATTGAAGGCGTTTACTTTACCGTTTTCCGATCTTTTTACATATAAAATTTTGAAGTTATATATGGTTAACGTTTTAATTCATCGTATTTATCTTCGGTTGAATTCTTTCGTTATAATGAAAAATATTAAGTTCTTATAATTAGTATATACTTATATTTGATACTTCGATTTTTCCAGATAAACCCTTTATATCCGGAATATTTCTATAATCGTAAGTAGCTCTTTATCGTAAATCTCGTAATTTAATTTTATTGGTAACATCTTGCGAGAGTAATATGCGATTAATTACTATTTGCTTTACTCGCTAAACTAATTAAGTATTACGCTAATTGCAAAATCTAATGTATTTATTTCGATAATAATATATTTGTTCGAGTCGAATATAAAAAAAAACGATGCTTCTGTGAAGCGCTATTTGAATTAATCGAAGGCGCGTTAAGTTTTATTTATCCATTTAAACGTCTAATTTTTCTTCGTTAATTCCGTTAAAAGGGCTACCATTACAGAGTATTTTTGCACGAAACGACGGTAAAAGTTCGCAAATCCTAAAAAAGATTACACGTTTTTAATTGTCTTAAGTACTTACTAATTAAATACTATCGATACTTTCGTAGGATCCATCGATAAACCTCCGACTAAGACTATATAACTTAGGAAATCCGTTTTTTCCACATGGAATTCGCACTTCTCAAGTTTACAAACCAAATTCGCATTCCTTAAAGTAATCAATACTACTTTAATATCGTCAATATATCTAGCGAAAATCTTAGAGTATACTAAGATATCGTTTAAATAACAAATAATCGTAATATTTAAAAATAATCGTAAAACGGTATTCATTATACGCATATATATAGCCGGTGCGTTAATTAGTTTAAAGAGCATAACTAAATATTTGTAATATCCGTACTTTATCCTAAACGCTATTTTCCATTCTTCTCCTTTTTTCATTCGAATTAAATTGTAAATTCTACGCAAGTCCAGTTTACTAAAGATTTTAGCTCCTTAAAGTCTATCGCGTAACTTATCGGCTAACGGTAATAAATATCGATCTTTAATAATAATTTCGTTGATTTTTCGGTAATCGATATATAGTTTTTTAACCCGTTTTTCTTTAGTACAAATAGTACCGAGTTGCCCGCTAACGAAACCAATAGTCGTATAAATCCCTTTATTAAGTTCTCGTCGATATATTCCTTAAGCGTCCTTAAGTCGTCTACCGATATTTGGTAAATGAGTAAGTACGGTAATTCCTTTCCGTTTTGTAGAAATATTTCGTAGTCCTATTGCTTATATTTAAGGAGTACTTCGATCTTTTTCTCGTTTCTAAAGAAGTTTAAAAACTCGTGGTATTCTATTAGTATTTACTTTAATAATGGATCTTAAGTATAGTATTTTAATTCTCTCGAGGAAATAGCGTAAATTTCTCTCCGATTATTCGTTCTTATTTCGATAAACGAAATCCTACAAATTTGGCATTTATCAAATGTAAATATTTCTTTAATTTAATCGATAGTTGGATTGTATTATCTAATTTATAGTATCCCGAGTATAAATAAGTGATCGATATTAGCCACGTCGAAGCTTATTTTCTCGGTGTATCCTCGTCGTATAATTATAATCTGTAGTACTATTTCCACGTCGATTTGTCTGGAACCCAAGGGACTTCCGTCGACCGTAATGATAAAGTATGGCCGTGATTTGACTATCGTGGCCCACTTATTATCTAATACTAATTGTTTTGATACGTAATTGCCTATTACTCCCGAATCGATTATTGCTTTAATTTTATGCACACTTATTTGTATTACGCAGAATAATTGTCCGACGCTTTTACCGATAATATACACTTCTTTATACTATTGTCTATTGAGTACATCTTCCCACCGGCGGCCTAATCCGTTAACGTAGATAAGCCGAAATACACGCCCTATACCGAGTGGCGGTTATATTGCCCGTTCGAAGGTTTCCTCGTGGTACGTAGAATTATCCTTTGTGTCCTACTATATCCTTCGACTCGCGCTTTCCGCGAATACCTCGTAGTATTATCCTACTACGGGTTCGTAATTAGGTATAGGAAGAGCGTCGTCTAATATAAGTAATTATTGTATATAGCAATTAGTGCCGTTGCACTGTCTCCACCCGATTCTTCTATGATCTTAATACACGACTTCGTATGTTTGGCCGTATTCTAGTCCCTCTGTATTCGGTTGAGGCTCAACGTATCGAGCTCCCTCGTCCAAGTTTTACTACTCCCGAGTGCAGGCTATTAGATTATCCTCCCTTTAACAGACGTACTATTCTTGTCCAACCCGTGGGTAGTATTCGGGCCAAAAGCTTTGTGCTACAGGGGACCCTAGTGGCCCCCAATCGTCGTACTTTAGTAGTTCTTCGTCCTCTGACTCAAAGCTTTCTATAAACAACTAATACCGATCGACCAAAGTTCGGATCTTATCGAACTACTTTACTAAATCGTTTATATCGTCGTTTATTCTATCGATTCTCTGCCATTAGCTATCCCTAGGGAGCCTTTCTCCTGCCGTTCGCCTAGCGAGGTTTTCTGCCTACTCCTCTTAGAACCTCCAAAAGTCTTCTTCGGGAATTAGTCGGAATATCCCGAGGTCGTCTTTTAATTCTGGCCAAGTAGCTTACGAATTACTCGACTACTCGTTTACGTCCTCACCGTTATATAATACCCTCCTTATAATTACATATACCTAGTGGGGTTCGTTATAACCTCCTCGTCCGATTACATTAACTTATTTCTTCGAGCGTTCTTTTTATAATTACTTCTTACCATATAAACTAGCCATATGACCCGGAAAGCCATATTCGAAGTATAATTTCTTCTCACGTCGTCGATTCATTTCGTCTTTAAAGAGTTATTTCTTTTTTCCCTTGAAAATAGCATCGATTTCCATTAGTGAATTATAGTAATTATAAAAGCTCGCACTTTTTTTACTCTTTCTACTACTCCCTTTAAACTTATTGGAATAATACCCCCTTTTCTCAAGTGCTCGCTCGTATAATTTATTATCGAAGTAAATAGCGTCGTTTATTATAGCTTATATCGAGTCGTATTTATCGCGGCGCATTAGCTTATTTTTCATCGCGTTTTTCAACCCTTTATAGAATTGAACTATAAAAGCGTTTTCCCTTTAGCCCGTGATTTTACTTATGTACTATTAAAACTCTACTACGTAAACTAATATTACTCCGATTTAGCGCAAATTAGACAGTTTGCATTCTACGACCTTTTCTTTATCTACGTTCCCAAAAACCTTAGTAATCTTTTCCTTAAATCCGTTAAAAGTACCAAAGATTTCCTTAATCAACGAGTCCCATTTCTTCGTCTGCCTTTCGTAGTCGAAATAGTCCTATTAACTCGTCTCGATCCAATCGAATACTACTCCGATCAAGTACTTTGTGCACTAAAGGACCTATTCGTCCTCTATTCGGAATATATTCTCGTTGAATTTAATATAAAGTGCATATTACATCAAATATACTTATAGTTTACTTTTCGTACTATTAAAAGTATCAAGCTCGCGACTTTTGATTTTCTTCGATACCTTTATAGCGAGTTCTAACGAAGTAAGCTTTAAAGTGCTTTTAAATAACGTCGAAATAATAAACATAGTAAAATACTTAATTAATATCATAAAAAATAATACTCAAAATATAATAATTAGTTCGACTAACTAATTATTAAGTAGATTATATATAATAAAGACTAAGTAATTCCAAAGAAGAGTAACGTTCAAGCCTAATTACTAAATATAATGTTAAAATACTATATTTGAATTAAGTACGAAACTCTTATCTAAAGAAACTTATTTACTTATATAGAACCTTCCTACTTACTAGAGTCCCCGAAAGGTAAAGTCCCTAATACTCTTGGACTCCATCCACCCTGGACTCCATTACGTGACCCTTAAGCCTCGTGTCCCCATGATCCTAGGGTCTATTGTAGGCGAGTTTACTTGCTTATTGAGCCTATGGTCCACTAGATCATGTGAGTCGTAATATTGTGTTACGGGATGCCGATATTTCCGTAGTAAGTGAGTCGTTCGATGGACCGTTATTAGGGTCGATAGTAAGATTATTTGGCGCGTGTGTGCGTTTAGTAAGACTATCTTATGAGGGTTAGTCTAGTCTAGAGATAAGTGATGGTTGTGACGTCGAGACGTCGGGAATATTAGTTGCAATCGGCAATTGCGTAAGTTCTAGTGTAAATTCTAGTGTTTTGAGCTATTGAGGTTACTGTATTTCAAAGGTGTCTTTAACAACGATAATATCACCGGGAGCGTCGATCGAACGTTCGTATTCTACTCCTACTTTAAGAGGCTCTAAGAGGAAGTCGTCGTAATTAACCTCGGGAATATCTATTAGCTCTATAATCTCAACTAGTTGTAATGTCTCGATTTCCGTGAGAGTAGTCTCGTCCTTTGGGTCGTAGAAAGAAGATTCATCAAACGTAACGTCGCGCGTAGTAATTACTCGTCGTAAGAGTAGAACTTATATAAGGAAGATATTCGTTCCTTTGTAGCCAATCAATTAGCCAATTTAAGTACGTGCCTCCAACTTGTCGAGTTTTGGGATATTTTTCTTCAGCGGAAACGCTTTGCAACCATAGGCTCGTAAATAAGCAATAATTGGCTTTAGGTCTTTAATTCCTAGGTATTATTGGAGGAAACCGAGTAGTGTTTTCCAGTCCAATTATCGCGTAAGTAATCTGTTTAAAAGGTAGCTAATTGACATCGTGATATACGAGTATAAATGAATAGGTAATTTGGCGCTAATCCTTATAACTCTCAACCGACTAATAACCACCTCCTTAGCATGTTCCGTAAGACCGTTCTAATTATAAGTATCAAATGCTATCTCTTGTATTTCAATCCCTTTTTCATCTTGAATTAATGTAGTTTATTATTCCTTAAATCCGGTCTATTCGTCCATTTTTATAATCACAACCATAAATCTTTATTTTCTTTTAATATATTTAATTAGCCGTTTAAAAGTAGTAATAATAATAGATTATTTGAGGTCCGATAACGCAAAAATAAAGTGTATATAGCAAAAATCACAATGCGTATATATTATTTTACTTTTATCGTTAAATTTTTCCGTCATATAAACCCAATTTACGCAAAGCGTATAAAATGGTCGATTGCCGCGAGTATAAAGGCGTTTAGAAATAATCTCTTTAGCGTTTCTAAGTCTATAAGTCTCGCAAATATAACTTCGATCGTATTTCGTAATAACCTTAGCTCCGCGAGTATTTATTTCGAGGTGGTTAATTACTTCGTAATAAAGATGTCCAAGATGCTTATACTAGTCTTTAGTAATGCCCATAGTTTAATTGAGGGGTTTATAAGAATTCTGAGCAGCGTTAATAACTTGTTCGTGATTTAGAGGATTATACTCGAGTGTGTATTGCCCATAGCGGAAAGGAGTATAGTAGATCATGCATTTATTCTCCTTAAGAACTAAGTACTCCGTATCCTAATAAGTTCCTTAGCGCACTAAGTGCTATAGAGAGATAATATTAATTTGGAAACTAGGATAATAAACCACGTTTTTAAACGTAATAAGTTTACTACGAGGGAAATTAGGGCACTTTGTGATAATAGTAATAATGCCATATCTTAAGATAATTATTTCTCTATTATTGGTATAAACTACTTCGTTAATCCCTGCGGGCCGGAAGGCGCTAAATCGTTTATAACTATTGCAAATATGAATCGTCGACTTAAAGTCTAAAATAAAACTGTTCTTAAGCTCGTAGTCGCGTTATATGATTGGAAATGCCGCATAGAGAGAGTATTAGAGTATCGTATCGATTGGAATTGTAATGTTTTCGAGTGTATCAAAAGTGGCAGAAAGCGATATAGTAATTAACTCGCTTAGCTTATTAGCGTCGAATTTGGCAGAAAACCGTGTATCCATTGGCTCGGCAGTAGATTTCTCCGTCCCGAGAAAATCGTTAATATTTATACTCGAAGTGCCAATATTATAAATAATATAACCTCTCCCCGGATTTGCGTCGATTAAAAGTAGTAATTTACTCCTACTTATTCCAGAGCTATTATTAGCGTTACTATTATTGTTTGCCGTCTTATTATTCCGTTTGCGAAGAAATTTAACTTTCTTAGTAATCCTTCGATTATTCTCGCATGCTTCCTCGATTAGCCTCTATTTCTCCGAATTTGGCTTCCACCCCCTAAATTGCTTCGCGTCGATAATATATAGGCAGTTTTCGTACCGGTGGAGGTCTCCGCAAATATAAGGACTCATGGGTTTCCTTGAGGCGTCTCGACCGTTGAACGTTGCCGGTTGAAGAGAGTCGTCTTAGTCTTGAGTTGCAGTAAAAGCATTGTGTCGTCCGCGTGCTAATTTTACGTTATAGCGCCTCTAATTATGATATTTGCGAAGGAGCGTTTTAAAATCAGTAGAGAATAGTCTATTTTCGTCTAATAGTTTGAAAAGCTCGAGACTAGTAAAATCGAGTGTAATATCTCGAACTAAATTCAAGAATTTATAATGAGGTCGATTACCGGTCATATCAAAGTGCTTAATTTTCTTCCTTTTGTCGTGGATAGTACGCTACTACTTGAAGGTCGTATTTATATTTATTAAATTCTTAGTAGTTATAACCAGTTTATTCCATGAGATAATAATCTATTATTCCCGTGCTTGTTTTATAGGGGCAAATTCCTATTTTAAATTGAGTATCATTTCATGTAAGTTTTTATAGCCTTCGTAGTATATCTAGTTATTTCTATCGATAGTATTATAAATATACTTTCGTATATCGCCAAAAGTTAAACGTTAATTATCCCAAAGTTTTTTCCGGTAGTTATAATCACTTATCTTTTGTCGTATAGCTTCTCTCTCGTTTTCGTCGAGATCTAAGTATCTAGTAGGTCGTGTAGTTGCTCCTATATCTCCAACTGCTAGGACTAAGATCGAGACATGGAATTCCGAGGGGTTTAACTTAATTGGCTCGTTATAATTTAAAACTAAAACTTCCTCTGTAAGTACTCCAAGGTCCATGTATTTCCAAATGTCTTCTTTTATAATAGTGGCCTTAATGGATTCCAGGAAATCGTCTTAGTCTGTCTCATCGATTAAGATAATCACGTTTCTCTGGATATTAGCCATTAGTAAAGAGTATATATCTTACAACGAAATATAGTAAAGTTACTCTAATAAAGTTGGTAATAGCGGTTAAAGCGTCTCAGCAACTAGTAACGCTATTTATACGTTTTCGAGGGAGATTTAAGTGGAAATACCAAACGAGGGATAGCGCAATAATCACAGATTAAATGATTAATAAATGGAGAAGAGTAATAATGCTAATAACTATTAATTGCGGAAGCGGCTAGAGGCAAAATGTATAATATTAATATCAAATCTGTCTGTCTAACTAAGTGGAAATGTCTACTTAATATAGT
>FJOG01000023.1:0-10347 GCA_900073065.1 Phialocephala subalpina
AAAACTACGAATAATTATTTATTTACAAATAAAGTTTTAATAAAAGTATAATAATTAAAACTTTTAATCGTTAATAAATTTAATTAATTGTAAATAATTAATCTTAAAATTATAAATATATATAGTAACGCGTTCGAATACCGCGTTAATACTTTTTATCGATTTCATTATAAACTTTATTTTATTATCGTAATAAAACGATAAATATAATAAAATAATACGGGCCGATAAAACGCGTAAAAAGAATTCTTAAAAATAAGAAATTTAATAAATTGATAAATAAAGACTTTTACGCTAAAATAATAGAGTTTTTATACTTTATAATTTTATATTTAAAATCGAAATCGTAAAGTTTTATTATGATAACTTTTTAATAAATTACTTCGGCGTAAATAAAACGCTAAAATTTATTCGAAGAACTTATTACTAAAGAAGATTTAAAGATAATATTCGTAATTATATTCGAGAATATAACGTTTATTAAAGAGTTAAAGCTAAATATTACGTATTTTACGGGCTTTTTAATATTTTATTATAATTTATTGGACTTTAATCGAAAATATTAATAGATTTTATTATAAGATTACTCCTTTATAAAAAATTTAACGAAAATAATTTCGATAATATATTTATTATTATTTACTATTATTTAAAGATAACGAAATATATTTTTTATTATAAAACTATTAATATCCTCGAATTAATTATTTTATTATAAAATAAAATTTTTAATAACTTCGAAACTTTTAACGGTATTATTTCGAATTATAATAATATTTTTATTTTAAAGTTTTAATTTATACTTTATTTTTATTTCTTTTATAAATAACGGCTTTTTATAGCGTTTTATCTTTAGATTAACAAGCAAATAAAATATTAAAACCAAGTATTTAAATATTATTTACACTATTATTATAACGCTAAAAAAAAAAATTAAATAAATAAACTTTTATTCGCGGAATTTACTTATAATAATTCGAAGTATTAAACGCTTTAAACAATTTTTTTTTAAAGTTATTTACAATTATAATTTACGTTTACTATAAAATTTTAAAGATAAATTTTAAAGGGAAATATTAATTACGCGATAACAAATAAAAATTATAAAAAAAGAAAAAAACCTTTAAAAACTTTAAGATTACGCGCAAAAAAATAAGAAAAAATATTATAATAAGTATAAACTTAATAAGTATTTCGCGGTAAAATTATAAATCTTATTATTTACGAAAAATATTCGATTAAAACCAAGGAAATTCGCTTTTAAATTTATCGAACTATTTCAAATCGAGGAGTATATTAATAAAATTACTTATAAATTTAAATTACTTTTTTTATACTTTTAATTCTACTTTGTTTTTTATATTTTTCTTTTCGAGGAGTATATTATTAGCGCCGGAAAATAATCGGAAAACTTTTTTATAAATATTAATTTAAAGTTTATTAACGATAATAATAAGTAAAAATAAAAAGTAAAAATTATTTTAAATTATAAATAAGATAACTATAGTAAAAACTACAAATATTTAATCAAATAAAAAAAGTAATTAAAAAATTATAATATATAATTATTAATTTACTTTAATTTTAGAAACGCAAAAGAATTATTAAATTCTTATAATGAAAATTATAATCTCAAAGAAATTCGATTTTTTAAACGCCGTAAAAACCCCGATTTACTCTTTTTAATAGAAGATTAAATAATAAAGAAATTAAAACGAAAACGTAATAAATCTCGAAAATACGCGTAAATTATTCGTTTTTATTTTTATTTTATTTTTTGATTATATAAATCGATAAAAATCAATTAATTAAAATTTATTTTATTATATAATAATTTAATAGCTTTAAATATCTCGCTAAAAAGAGTTTTATAATTAAAAAACGCCGTAAAATTTATACGCCAAAAGTAAAATACTTTAAAAACGCTAAAATTTAAATTTCCTTTTCAAATTACTATAATATTTCCGTAGAAATATTATTATTATCTTCTTTCTTTTTATCGACGATAAAGTATTAAAAAGAATTAATAATAATTAAAAGAATTAATTTAATATATATTGCAAATCGAAAAAAAGCGTTAAAATTTTTAATAGCGATAATTAATTCTTTTAAAACTTAAAATTTTATAATTTTAACGTTAAAAACACTAAAAATATTAAATTTATAAGCGTTTATCTTTATTTGCGTAGTAATTTTTATATTAACGGCGTAAAAGTTTTTAAAAAACTACTCGAAGTATTAATATACTCCGAGAATAATAAAATAAACGGATTTATTTCAAGGGCGTATTATTTATCGAAAATTTCTTCTAAAAAAAAAAATTTTCTTGATTTTAATCCGCCGAGAGAAATTAATTAATTTAAATTTAATTTAAAATTCGTTTAAATTGAAATTAAAATAATAATTTTAAATTATATTTTCTAAAAAAACTTTAATGCAATTTTTTAAATCACGAAATAATATATAAAGTTTATATAATATTTTGTAACGATTAATTCGGCCAACTAATTATAAGTTGATTATATGTAATAAAAACTAGGTATTTCTAATAAAGAATACGTTTAAACTTTATTACTAAGTATAATATTAATATACTATATTTGAATTGAATACGAAGTTTTTATCTAAAGAAACTTATTTATTTATATAGAATCTTCTTATTTATTGGAGTCTAAAAAAGTAGAATCCCTAATTATTTTAAGACTTTATCGTTTTAGGACTCCATTACGTGACTATTAAGTCTCGTACTTCCCATGACTTTAAAGTCTACTATAGGCGAGTTTACTCGCTTACTAAGCTTATAATCCATTAGGTCATATAAGTTGTAATACTATCCCTTTTCTAGTTAGCGTAGTCCCGACGCTTAAATTAAAGTGGGGAACTTTATTTTTTTGATTACATCTCTTCCTTTTTTCCATCATTTTTTATCATGTCGCTTATTGCACATAAGAAAAGAAAAGAGAGATTAGCGCTCGCTTTGCGTATCGAGAAATCAAAGCGCCCCGCCAAAACGTATTCTCACTGCAAAAACCACGCCCGCTAATGCTTCTTTGATAAGTTCGAATCGCCGCGCTACTTCGAGTGCGTCCGTTCCAAACGATCCTGCGATTCAGCGGGCTACTTAGAAGTGGTAGTCCGCAAACCCGTGTGTCGTTTTTTTTATAGTCCTCGGCTTAAAAAGGCCGCCGTGGCTACTCTTGAATCTCCCTCGGATTTTACGCTAGATTTTTTTACTACTTGGTTATTAGTTTTCGAGTTGGACGTTTTCGAGCTCGAGATGGCCGACTTTCTCCTTTAGGCAAACCCGAGTTCTAACAATAGAACGTCTTAAGCTTCTCACGGCAACTAAAGTTCCGTTTAAGTTCCTATGTATTTTCCGAATGTGAGTATCTTTGCTATTTGATTAAATATTTGATTTAGTTTTTAATACGTTAATAGTCCAAAATTCTTTCCATATTATATTCGACGTTTAAATTAACTAGCTTAATTTTAACCTCTAAAGCCCGCGGTACTCCTAATAGTATTAATTCGAGGAGAAATATATGAAATACCGAATATATATTCATATTATTAAATAAAGCAAGTTTATAATTAATTAGACTTTTAACCTTTTTAATTTTATATAATCTAATTTTCTTATAATCCAATTTATCGCTTAATCGTTTTATTTTAATATTCCGACGAATTAAATAAACTTTATCCCTTTCTTTAAACGTAAATTCTATACTACGATACTTATTATAGTATAGTACTAATCTAATAACTACAAACTGTATATCTTCTGTAAGTCTTTCGCGCAAAGACTTTAATTTATCGACTTGAATTTTAATATTCTACGCTTCCGATTCCATTGAATACAATACTTGATATACTTTAAATTTATACTTATAATTAGCGTAAAAAGGCGAGACTTTCGTACTTTCCGTTATTGCGCTATTATACGCGAATTGTACTAATAATAAGAATTCCGTTTAATTATTTTATTAATAATTAACGTAATAACGGAAATATATCTCTATAATTTGATTTAATCGTTCCGTTTATTTATTTGTTTGGGAATAGAAAGTTATTGAGAGTTTTTGTTTAATTCTTAGTAGTGCGACTAAAGTAATCTAGAATTTCGAAGTAAAGAATTTATTTCGATTTAAAATAATCTCGTTTAATATTCTATAATTGGCTATTACGATTCGTAAGAATATATAAACTAAGTCTTTTACCGTATATATCTTAGAGTATAAGATCATATATATATATTTTGTGAGCTTATTTATGATTATAAAAATAGCGTTATATTTGATACTCGATATTAATTCTTTCGAAGGTAATAGTTTTACTACGAAATCCCAAGTAATAAACTTCTAAGCGCTTAAAAGTGTACTTAGTAATCGCATATTACTATAAAGAGTATACCTCGCGGTTTTATTCCGAATACACGTATCGCATTTACTAATAACTTCGGTGGCTTTCCCTTTGAGTCTTAAAATATAGAAGTCCCTAAAGATTTACTTTATAGTCTTCGTAATTCCTTGATATCTATAAATTAAAAGTTCATATTATACTTTAATAAACTTTAATTAGAGGTTCTTAGGAACGTAAAACTTCCTTTGAAACCGTAAAATCTTAGACTCGTTTATAAAAGGCCTTATTAAGTATTGTAAAGCTATTTTTGCGATAAAGTCTTTATCGTAATTTCCTTTGAAACTATCGATAAGCGTCGTATCGATTAACCTCGAAATAGTAGTAATTATTGCTTTATTAAACACTAAACCGTCCTCAATTTCCCGGAGTATTGCGTGCGAAAGTAATTTAACGTTATTTTAATATTTTAATTTCCGATTAAAAGTATCCGCTTTATCGTTTTCCGATCTTTTGATATATGAAATTTTGAAGTTATACGCGATTAACGTTTCAACTTATTATATTTGCCTTCGATTAAATTCTTTCGTTATAATGAAAAATACTAAGTTTTTATAATTAGTATATACTTATATTTAATACTTCGATTTTTTTAAATAAACTCTTTATATTCGAAACGTTTTTATAATCGCAAATAACTCTTTATCGTAAATCTCGTAATTTAATTCTATTAGTAATATTTTGCGAGAATAATATACTATTAATTGCTATTTGCTTTACTCACTCGATTAATTGAGTATTGCGCTAATTATAAAGTTTAATACGTCCGTTTCGATAACGATATATTTATTTAAATCGAATATAAGAAGGAATAATACTTCCGTGAAACGTTATTTGAATTGGATAAAAGCGCGCTAAGTCTTGTCCGTCTATTTAAATGTTTAATCTTTCTTCGTTAATTTCATTAAAAGGGTTATTACCGTAAAATACCTTTGTACAAAGCGATAATAAAAGTTTATAAATCCTAAAAAAAACTATACGTCTTTAATTGTTTTAAATGCCTATTAATTAAGTACTATCGATACTTTCGCAGAGTTTATCGACAAGCCCCCGACTAAGACTATATAACCCAAGAAATCCGTTTTTTCTATATAGAATTCGCATTTCTCAAGTTTACAAACTAAGTTCGTATCCCTTAAAGTAACCAATATTACTTTAACGTCGTCGACGTATTTAGCGAGCGTTTTAAAGTATACTAAGATATCGTCTAAGTAATAGATAATTATAATGTCTAAGAATAAACATAAAACCGTATTTATTATACGCATGTATATAGCGGGCGCGTTAATCAAATCGAACGGTATAATTAAATACTCGTAATGCCCGTGCTTTATTTTAAACGCTATTTTCCATTTTTCTCTCTCCTTTATTCGAATTAAGTTATAAGTTCCACGTAAATCCAATTTGCTAAAGATTTTGACTCTTTAAAGCTTATTGCGTAACTCGTTTACTAACGGTAACGAGTATTAATCTTTAATAGTAATCTCGTTGATTTTCTGATAATCGATATATAATTATTTCGATTTATTTTTCTTTAGTACAAATAATATCGGGCTACTCGTTAGTAAAATCGATAATCGTATAAATCCCTTTATTAAATTCTCGTCAATATATTCTTTAAGCGTCTTTAAATCGTTTATCGATATTTAATAAATAAATAAGTATAATAATTCTTTTTCGTTTTATAGGAGTATTTCGTAGTCTTATTACTTATACTTAAAAAGTGCCTCGATTTTTTTTCGTTTTTAAAGAGGTTCAAAAACTCGTAGTATTCTATTGGTATTTGTTTTAATAGTGGATCTCGAGTATAATATTTTAGTTTTTTAAAGAAATAACGTAAATTTCTCTTTGGTTATTCGTCTTTATTTCTATGTACGAAATCTTATAATTTCGATATTTATTAAATATGAATATCTCTTTAATTTAATCGATCGTTAGATTATATTATTTAATCTATAATATCCCGAGTATAAGTAAGTAGTTAATATCGGTTATATCGAAGTTTATTTTTCGGTATATTCTCGTCGTATAATTATAATTTGTAGTACTGTTTCCACGTCGACTTATTCGGAACCTAAGGAGCTTTCGTCGATTGTAATAATAGGGTATAACCTCGATTTGATTACCGTTATCTACCCGTTGTCTAATACTAATTATTTTAACGTATAATTATTTATTGCTCTCGAATCGATCATTGCTTTAATTTTGTGCACACTTATTTGTACTACGCAAAATAATTGTCCGGCGCTTTTACTAATAATATATACTTCTTTATACTACTATTTATTGAGTATATCTTCCCACCGGCGGTCTGATTCGTTAGTATAAATAAGTCGAAATACACGCTTTACACCGAGTAGCGGTTATATTGCTCGTTCGAAAGTTTCTTTATAATATATAAAGTCGTCTTTAGTATTTTACTATATTTTTCGATTCGCGCTTTCCGCGAATACTTCGTAGTATCGTCTTACGATCGGTTCGTAATTAAATATAAAAAGAGTATCGTTTAATATAAGTAGTTATTACATGTAATAATTAGTGCCATTGTATTATTTCCATTTAATCCTCCGATGATTTTAGTACACGATTTCGTATATTTAGCCGTATTTTAATCTTCTCGTATTTAATCGAGGTTCGACGTATCGAGCTCCCTCGTTTAAGTTTTACTATTTTCGAGTGCAAACTATAAAACTATCCTCCTTTTGATAGATATATTATTCTTGCTCAACTCGTGGGTAATATTCGAGCCAAAAGTTTAGTATTATAAAAGATTTTAATAGTCTTTAATCGTCGTACTTTAATAGTTCTTCGTCCTTTGATTTAGAGCTTTCCACGAATAATTGATAACGATTAATTAAAATCCTAATTCTATCGAATTACCTTATTAAATCGTTTACGTTATCGTTTATTCTATTAATTCTCTATTATTAACTATTTTTAAAGAGCTTTTCTCCTATCGCTCGTTTGGCGAGATTTTCTGCCTACTCTTTTTAGAACCTCTAAAAGTCTTTTTCGGAGATTAATCAAAACGTTCCGAGGTCGTTTTTTAACTCCGACCAAATGGCTTGCGAATCGCCTTACTATTCGTCTAAGTTTTCGCCGTTATATAATACTCTCCTCGTGATTACATATATTTAATAAGTTTCGTTATAACCTTCGCGTTTAATCGCGTTAACTTGTTTTTTCGAGCGTTCGTTCTATAGTTTAATCTTTTTATATAAGCTAATTATGTGTCTCAAAAGGCCACATTCGAAGTATAACTTCTTTTCGCGACGTTAATTTAATTCGTCCTTAGAAAGTTGTTTCTTTTTTCTTTTAAAAATAGCATTGATTTCCATTAGTGAATTGTAGTAGTTTTAAGAGCTTAAACTCTTCTTATTCCTATTATTTCCTCCTTTGAATTTGCTGGAGTAGTACTTTCTCTTCTCAAGCGCTCGCTCGTATAATTTGTTATTAAAGTAGATAATATCGTATATTATAGTTTATATCGAGTCGTGTTTATCGCGGCGTATTAATTCGTCTTTTACCGCGTTTTTTAACCCTTTGTAAAATTGGATTATAAAAGCGTTCTCTCCTTAGCCCGTAATCCTACTTATATACTATTGAAATTCCGTTGCGTAAACTAATATCGCTCCAATCTAGCGCAAATTGAATAATTTACGTTCCGCGATCTTCTCTTCGTCTATATTTCTAAACACTTTAATAATCTTTTCCTTAAATCCGTTAAACGTACTAAAAATCTCTTTAATCAAAAAGTCCCATTTCTTCGTTTGTTTTTCGCAATCGAAATAATCTTATTAATTTATCTCGATTTAATCGAATACCACTCCGATTAAATACCCTATATACTAAAAGATTTGCTTATTTTCTATTCGGAATATATTCTCGTTAAACTTAATATAAAGTACGCATTATATTAAGTATACTCGTAATTTACTTTTCGTACTATCGAAAGTATCGAATTCACGACTTTTAATTTTTTTCGATATTTCTACGTTAAGTTTTAATAGAGTAAACTTTAGAGTATTCTTAAATGACGTCGAAACGGTAAATATAATGGAAAACTTAATTAATATCACAAGAGATAATGCTCAAAGTATAACGGTTAATTCGACTAATTAATTATAAGTTAATTATATATAATAAAAACTAAGTATTTCCAATAAAAAGTACGTTTAAATTTTATTACCAAGTATAATATTAAGTATCGAATTCACGACTTTTAATTTTTTTCGATATTTCTACGTTAAGTTTTAATAGAGTAAACTTTAGAGTATTCTTAAATGACGTCGAAACGGTAAATATAATGGAAAACTTAATTAATATCACAAGAGATAATGCTCAAAGTATAACGGTTAATTCGACTAATTAATTATAAGTTAATTATATATAATAAAAACTAAGTATTTCCAATAAAAAGTACGTTTAAATTTTATTACCAAGTATAATATTAACGTTAATTATATTAAAAGTATTTCGAGAATTATATATACTTTCTTATAAAAGTTTTTTTATTATTATATTTCTCGTAATTCTTCGAATTAAATTTCGATTTATATTTATATTAAAAGTTTATTATTAAATATTTAAAGTAATAAAAATAACGTCCAATCGTAAATTAAAAAGTATTAATTTCTTTACGAAAACGTTTATTTAAATTAATACGCTTAATACTTTTACGCTTTTTACTCGTAATAAAAATAAAAAAAGTAAATTAGATAAAAGTAATCGATATATCGAATAAAAGTTGGAAAATTAGGGAAAGTTTTTAAAGTTTAATTACGGAAATACAAAATAATCTAAAGAAACCAAATATAAGGAGAATATCGCTCGATTATATAAAAAAGACTCGAAACTTCGTTTCGCGACTTTAAGGAATCACGCTATACCGAATTAAAAATAGATTACTCCGATTTTAATTAGTTAAATAACGTAAAACGCTCGCGATTACGATTTGAACGCTAATTAACCCTTTAATTACGACGCTTTATTAAGAAAACGCGATGCGAGAATTATATTATAAAAGCTTAGAATTTATTTAGGAGGTTATTTCTTTCTTTTAAAGTTTAAAAGGTTTTTATTAAAGTATATAAAAGTCTTTGTATTATTTTATATATAAAAAAAGTAAATTACTATTTTATTTATTAATTAGCGAGATAATTATTATTGTAATTACTATAAAAATATAATAAACTCTTATTCTTAATTTCAATTTACGGGAAAATTTCTTTATTTATATATTTTTACGATATATTATTAATAAACTATTAAAATCGATTTACCGATTTAATGGAAATAAATTAATTAAAGGGTACTTTTATTCCGTACTTATATAATTCGAACTTTATAAAGGATATAAAAATAGCGGAAATTTATAGCGATTATTACGAAGAATTAATAAGGCTTATAATAAAGATTTGATACTAAGGACGATATTATAAAGAAAGGGAATCGTATTACGTATTAAATTGGATATTTTATTGGCGTAATTTCTAATCGGTTTATAACTATTATTTAAGGTTGCGTAGTCTTTATAATCTACGTAAAATTCGCGTAAATTTACGCGTAACGTAAGAAGTTTTACGGGGGTTATACGGTTATTATTCTTAGGCTATTATTCTATATATAAAGGCCCTTTAAATCTTTGGTCGAAAGGTAAAAATTAATCTAATATTAATTTGATTTATTATTACTTCCTTTTATTTTATACCTTATAAAAAAAACAAAAAAAACGAATTAATTTAAATTTGATTATATAAATAATTTATAAAGTTTTATAAGAGAATAAATCTTATTTAATATTATATTTATTAAATAATATTAAATTATATTAAAAAATCCCCATGGATAAAAATATTATAATCTCGAAATTAATTAAATAATAAATTTAATAAAATTCATAAAAATATAATTATTAAAATAATTCTTAAT